>CAWUDS030004323.1:0-97135 GCA_963859935.3 Lathyrus sativus
TGAGGAGATTCAAGATTGAGGTGTATTTTGGAATAGCTATCGGGTTTGAAAATCCATGGGGATTTAGATGATTCTAAGGCTGGATTCATGATCAACATGAAAAATTGGACAAGATGATGTATCATTTTGTAATTTTTGATGAACTGTGTGTTGGTCTTCACTAGAGAAGACGGTGGCGCCACTGCTCAGGCCACCGTCTGTAAATTCCCTCCATCTGAATGTTTGAATGAAGAAGATGCACTGCAGGCGTTGGATCATCCTTGAGGCTTGACCAAGTAATCCAAATAGATGGCCACGATTGAGTTTGAAAGGGCTGACTATTGACTGAAGCCAATACACACCGTTTCATTTAACTGAATTGAATGGGCCTAGCGCTTGGATTGATATTCACACCCCCCATCTGGCCCAACCCAGGATTTGAACTGACTTTAATTGCTATTTGCTACGCAACTTTTATTAATTCTTTTGTTTTTCTTTTAATTTCATCATTTCATGTTAGTTTGAAAATAATTCATGAAAAATAGGAAAATGGGTCAATTAATTCCAAGTTTTTTCCCCCTTATTCATGATTGAATCTAGAATTTTATTGAATAAAAATATTAGGAAAATCATGCATTTTCAATTTTTGTGCATTTTTTACATTTTATTTGATAATAAAATTGCCATGGTTGATACCTCTGTTTGATGATTTTAGTGTGATCACTTGGTGATGAGTTTTGGCTTGATTTTTTCTGTGTAATTATCTTAGAGATGTATGCTCCCATTGTATTTTTCTCACATTTTTGTGGTGAAATTAAGTGTTGTTTTTATATTGGAACTTTAGGTGCTTCCCTTTAGGGTTTAAGTTTAGTACCTTGTAGTGTAGAATTTATTTCTAGGTCTTATTTGAGGATTTGATCTCTGGAATTGACATGGTAGAGTCATGATTGACATAGGTTCCCATAGTTATTTTTGTATGATTTTATAATTGATTTTAGTATTTTAGTTAGAATTAACTTTAATACTAGGTTTTAGGTGACCCTAACTTGCTAATCCAACTAGAATGACTTCATTAGTTCCCTTAGACTAGGGTTTTGCTTCTCTTGCTCTTGGATGATGATGAAGACTTGTGTGGGATGTTGTGGAATGCATGGTGGAGCTTGTACTTGAAGATTTCTCTCCCTTTGGTGTAGTTTGTTTAGGGTTAAGGATTAGGGTTTTTAGGGAGATCCTTTAGAATAGACTTTCTTCCTTTATGAAACATGGAAGGTGTTGATCACTTCCATTCTTCCCTATGATGCAAGGTCCCATTGTGAAGGAATCATCCCTACTTTGGTAGGATGTGTGGCTCTTCACAAGTTGGTAGAACCTTTGAGGGTCCTTTTCTTTGATGGTGGAGTGCTTAGAGGTGACCTTTGGTCTTCACTTTGCTTTTCCCTATCCCCACTTTGCTCTTGTCAGATGAATCTTTCTCCTTGCTAGAGGATGGAGTTCCTTGCTAGAAGATTGAAGATGTTGGAGGTTGCACTTCCCCTTTGTTTGAAGACTGCCTTTGGAGCTGAAGCTTGAAGATCAAGAAGAACAAGTTGACACTTGTGTGAAGAGGATTCAAATTGAAATTGAGAGCTGAAGCTTGAAGAAGATGAAGAACAAGTTGATACTTGTGTTTGATGCAGTGAAAGCTTGAAGAAACAAGTTGACACTTTCTACTGAAGATGAAAGCCTTGAGGAACAACTACAGACTGAGGACTGAGCTACTGTCAGAGGACTGCTTTGCTGTGAAGTTGTGGAAGTTGTTGATCTGCTTTCTTTCCTGTCTGTTTGCTTTCTGTGCAACTGTATTGATGTGACTTGTGTGATTTGCTTGATGCATTAGAATAAGTTCATGTTTATATTGTGTTGAGCTAGGAGCATGATTGCACTAGAGGTTGAGTTGCTCCATCTGCTTGTATTTTTACTGTGTGGCTTTGCTTGCTGGTATTCGGTAGAGCCCTGCTCCCTTGCCTATGTGGTTTGTGTTTGCTTGATGGCATGTTATTTTTTCTGTATGATTGCAGTTATTCATATCTGGCTTGAGGTTGAGATGAGCTTGTGGAGGCTAATGCCCCACACACATTTCCTTCCTCACTTGCATTGCATGCATTTTACAGTCGTTTACTGTTTACTGTTTAAGCTGATGCTTTATCTGTTTCTGTTTATCATTGACATGATCCCTTAGGAATCTCACTTCCTTTGATAAGGAAGCGATGATTAGAACTTTAGGTTGAAACCTATGGATGATAACTTCTAGGAGATCCCTGTTTCAAACCTCAACCATAGGATGAATCCTTGGCATGACAACATTAGACTTGATAGTCTCCCCGTAGTTGCCTTTCTTCTCTTCTCATTTCAAAACAACAGTAAAAAACGTAATAAAGGCGAGTGAGTATAAGCACGCTACGAGCCTTAAGCTACTTGGGTAATGATAATTGAGCGGCCTCCTTTCAATCGTCTAGAATGTTTAGTATACGTCCTTTGGACGATATGCGACGCATTCGCTCCCAGGTCATAGTTTCTAGTGTTGTACAAACTACAGACAACATAAAAAACAATTCTTCTGTAAAAGACAGAAAACAAACTTCAAACCTTTTTGCCCCGTGGGCCCGTAATTCAAAGGAAGCTTTTCTGAAGAAAAGAGTGTCGTTAACTCCTAGTTCTACCGCAAACGGTAACACCTAAGTCTCCAAGGGTCGAGCCGCGTACACCAAACTGCTGGAACTGTTTATTAACCCTACTCGATAAAACAGATGAATCTGAATCCCCGTAATCCGTATTATCCCGAACTACGTAAGCTCTGATCTCTCATACCTGTTGAGAGTACGTAGGCACAATACTGACGTATTGGCGAGCCACCTTCCCCGTAACCCATAGTTAGCCGAACTACGTTGACTCTGATTTCTCATTCTCTGATGGGAATACGTAGGCATAAAGCGTGACGCTTTGCCGAGTCATTTCCTTTTCTTTTTAAGCCAACCTTGATAGGTAGATAGTAAAACAAACCCATCAGATAAACACAACAAGCATGGATCCCATCGAGTACGATGGACGTGAGGGGTGCTAATACCTTCCCCTTGCGTAACCGACTCCGAACCCAGACAATGGTTGCGATGACCTTGTCTTATACCTTTTCGTCAGGTTTTTTCCGATCGTTCCCTTTCCCGCTCTGAGGGATGAATAACGAAAGGTGGTGACTCTTCTGTTTTGCCGGCACCTTATTTTCGCGGTAGCGACAGCTAGCGATTCTGCTGGGGACTTGATAGTTTCCTGGGATCCAACGTCCCTTATGCGAGTCAATCTGGGGATCCAACGTCCCCTGCGAGAGTCAATCCTAACGCTTGTATGATTACCTGTTGGGTTGTGTTTATTTATCGCACTTTGTTTCTCGCATTTTATTTTCAGTATGATATGATTATCTGTACTGTTGTGGGAGGGGCATTCTGATGAGTGAGAAGCCAGACCCAGGCTTGAGAGCTACATAGTATTAGAGTGGGTTAGTGGAGGACGTGCTTGCTTTGCTTGCATCTGTTCCCATGTAATCCACACTCAGACGAGGTTCTCTTTGATGGCTTCCCATCGGTCCTTTGGACTCAAGGGGTTGTTGGATCTAAGGATTGTCGACTCTGGGAACCAATCATTTGGAATTCAGCTAAGTGAGGCCGCTTCAAGAGATGATGATGCCACACCTCCTGGGTATCGTATCATCATTTCTTGAAAATCTATGACGCTGATGACCGCATAGGATGCCGAACCTTTTCCGTGATTAGGTCCATACCTGTGAGCAGGGTCGGGTGTGTTGCAGGAAACCATAACCTTCAGACTACCTGGTTTTCTTGATAGTGAATCAGTTTTGTTGGTATCAGAGGTTCTCATCATCAGATATGTGTATTCTTGACAGAACATATTTATGGTCTGGTATCAGGGGTTTCTTCTCATCAGAAATATGGTTGTTCTTGAAAAAGCAGTATTGTGGTTTTGTTGATACAGAACCTTCATCTCCTCAATAGCACAGTCGTCCTGATCTCCTGCTGCATGATTGCATTTTGCATTGTTTGCATTCTCATTTGCATGTCATTAACGTGTGCCTGTGTTGCAGGTGCATATTTCTCCCCTGGTTCTAGTGATCTTGATCCTCATGGCTGATATGGCATCTCTGAAGAAGACCGTGGCTTACAAGTTACCAACACCTGACGTTCGGGAATTGCGAGCTTTGATTTCTTTGGCTGATAAGACAGTGATGGAGAGTTTCAGACAGAGTTATGGGAGACTGCTGAGTATTGTGTATAAGCTTCCTACGTATGAGTTGAATGGCCCTTATGCTCTGCTGCAGTTTTACGACCCACAGCTCAGATGCTTTGTGTTTCCAGACTATGTCCTAGCTCCGACCCTGGAGGAGTACTCTGACCTGTTGGGGGTGCCTTTGATGAATCAAATGCCTTATTACCGTGTTGAGGGTGAACCCAAATTGAGTAAGCTGACTGACGATCTTCATGTAGATGAGTCTGAGTTGGAAGGGGTAGTATCCCACGTGAATGCTGGAAACGGGTTAGGGTTCACTGACCTGGAGCTGACACCGAAGGGAAGAAACCATAATAGCGCCCTGCACATCTCGATAGAGTGTAGGGGAACAGTTATGGCTCACGTATTGGTGGACACTGGGTCATCACTCAATGTTCTTCCGAAGAAGGCATTGATGAAGTTAGATACTCGCGGATTAATTTGCACGCCCAGTGATCTGGTTGTGAAGGCTTTCGACGGAACCAAGCGTCATGTCTTTGGAGAGGTAACTCTGCCAATCCAAGTGGGGCCGGAAACTTTCAAAACCGCCTTCTACATTGACATCATGCAAGCCTACAGCTGTCTCTTAGGCCGACCATGGATCCATTCTGCTGGTGCCGTGACCTCCGCGTTGCACCAGAAGCTCAAGTATGCTGTAGGGGGCAGCATTGTAACTGTTTGTGGCGAAGAAGACATAATGGTGAGCCATTTGTCGTCCTTCAAATATGTTGAGATGGATGGGGAAATCCACGAAACCCTATGTCAGGCGTTAGAAATTGTTAAAGTCAAGGAAGTGACTCCTGTAATGATCGAGAAACCAGAGATGACTCTCTCGTCTTTCAAGGAAGCCCGGGCCGTTGTTCAAGCCGGATCTACCCCAGGATGGGGGCAGGTTCTAGAAATACCTTACAAAGAGGACAAGTTTGGGTTGGGATACTCTCCTACGGCTGAAGCCTCCTCTTCTCACAGTGCGTCACGAGGTAAAGAGCCGATCCAGTTTACCAGTGGCGGGGTGATATTTGAAAGTGTCAATGCAGTGTCTAAAGAAGGCGAAGACAGCGATTGCGACCTAGACTCTTGGATCCAGCCAAGCAAACCAGGCCAGAGCCTCACCAACTGGTCCATCAGGGATACCATCCAAGTGACAGGAAAAGAGTAATGATTTACTTTCTCCAATTATTGTACAACCCTATGTCCTACCCGGGGAATAGTGGTTTTATTGTCAGGGCCTTGTTTGATTATGTACATGCATTTTACCAATAAATCAAAAGGCGTTTTTCTTCGTATTCAAATTTTGTGATCTCTGTTATTCGTGTTTTATATTTGTTTTGAAAAACAACAAAATGGCAATAGGGTTTTTGCTAACCTGCATATCCTTGTTTTAAGCTTAACCCTTGTTATTGCAGGATCCACATAGCAGATGACATCGACTCTGGACCTTGTACGACTCACTTCGACTTGGATTTCCCGATCTATCAAGCCGAAGAAGATATTGATGAAGACGAAGACCTTCCCGAAGAGTTGGCCCGCTTGTTGAAACAAGAAGAGAAAGTTATTATGCCTCACGAGGAAGAGATTGAGATTGTGAATCTGGGTTCTGAAGAGCTGGTCAGGAACGTCAGGATCGGGGCTGCGTTGCAGAGTGATGTCAAGCAGAGATTGGTCGAGATGCTGAGAGAGTATAGTGACATCTTTGCTTGGTCAGATGAAGATATGCCCGGACTTGATACTGACATCGTGGTCCATCACTTGCCGCTGCAAGAAGATTGTCCTCCCGTTAAGCAGAAGCTTAGGCGGACACGACCAGATATGGTCGTTAAGATCAAAGAAGAAGTGCAGAAGCAGCTTGATGCTGGCTTCTTAGCGGTCACTACTTACCCTCCGTGGGTCGCCAACATAGTGCCTGTACCGAAGAAGGACGGTAAGGTGCGAATGTGCGTCGATTATCGGGATTTGAATAGGGCCAGCCCTAAGGATGATTTCCCGCTCCCTCATATTGATGTGTTGGTCGACAATACAACTCAGTTCTCCGTGTTTTCGTTCATGGATGGCTTCTCCGGCTACAATCAGATCAAGATGGTGCCGGAGGACATGGAGAAAACTATGTTTATTACACCTTGGGGAACATTTTGCTACAAGGTAATGCCTTTCGGTCTGAAGAACGCAGGGGCCACTTACCAACGAGCAATGGTTACTTTGTTTCATGACATGATTCATCACGAGATTGAAGTCTACGTTGATGACATGATTGCGAAGTCCCAAACGGAGGAGGGACACCAGGTCAATTTGCTGAAGCTTTTTGAGAGGCTTAGGAAGTTCAGGTTGAGGCTGAATCCTAACAAGTGTACTTTCGGAGTACAATCGGGAAAACTACTGGGGTTTATCGTGAGTGAAAGAGGAATTGAGGTTGATCCTGCGAAGATAAAAGCAATACAAGAAATGCCAGCACCAAAAACCGAAAAAGAAGTTCGTGGTTTCCTGGGAAGAATAAACTACATTGCAAGGTTTATTTCTCAGCTCACGGCCACGCGTGAACCGATGTTCAAACTGCTAAAGAAAGATCAAGCGATTATCTGGAACAAGGATTGCCAGAAGGCATTTGATAAGATAAAACAGTATCTACAGGAACCTCCGATCTTGATACCCCCAATGGCCGGAAGACCCTTAATCATGTACTTGACAGTTCTTGAGAATAGTATGGGGTGTGTTCTCGGTCAGCACGACGAGACGGGCAGAAAGGAGCATGCCATTTATTATTTGAGTAAAAAGTTCACGGATTGTGAATCCGGTTACTCAATGCTGGAGAAAACGTGTTGTGCACTAGCCTGGGCTGCCAAACGTTTACGATAGTACATGCTCAACCACACAACCATGCTAATTTCGAAGATGGATCCGATCAAGTACGTCTTCGAGAAGCAAGCGCTTTCGGGCAGGATTTCCAGATGGAAAATGGTGTTGACGGAATATGACATTCAGTACGTTTCCCAGAAGGCCATCAAGGGAAGCATATTGTCTGAATACCTTGCCGAATAGCCGATCGAAGATTATCAGCCGATGAAATTTGAATTCCCTGATGAGGATATCATGTTTCTCAAGGTGAAAGATTGTGATGAACCGTTGCCCGACGAGGGGCCAGATAGGAAATCCCAATGGAAATTGATATTTGACGGGGCGGTTAATTCTTATGGAAGTGGCATTGGGGCAATCATCACGACTCCCCATGGATCCCACATCCCATTCACTGCTAGATTGACGTTTCCGGTCACCAATAATGAAGCAGAATACGAAGCATGCATCATGGGTCTGGAAGAAGCAATTGATTTGAGAATCAAGAACCTAGATGTATATGGTGACTCAGCACTTGTGATTAACCAGATTAAAGGGAAGTCGGAGACTCGTCAATCAAATTTGGGGCCATACATGAGCTATGCCAGAAGGTTGCTTCCGTTCTTTGATCAAGTGGAACTCCATCATTTTCCCAGAGCTGAAAATCAGATGGTTGATGCCCTAGCCACGTTGGCTTCGATGTATAAAGTCAATTTTTGGAATGAAGCTCCAAGGATTGTCCTTTCTCGTCTTGATAGACCTGCATTCGTCTTTGCGATCGAGGAAGCCTCCGATGGCAAGCCATGGTTCCATGATATCCAGACTTTCCTTATGACTAAGGAGTATCCTGCGGGAGCGTCAACCCAGGATAAGAAGACTCTGAGGAGGCTGTCTGGAAATTTTTATCTCAATCCTGATGGAGTTTTGTATAAAAATAAACCATGATCTTGTGCTACTCAGATGTGTAGATGAGAAAGAAGCGAGTATGCTCATGGAAGAAGTCCATGAAGGCACATTTGTTACGCACGCCGACGGGCATGCTATGGCAAGAAAGATCCTGATAGCAAGATATTACTGGCTGACGATGGAGTCAGATTGCTTTAAATTCGCGAAAAGATGTCATAAATGCCAGATTTATGCTGATAAGATTCATGTGCCGCCGTGCCAGTTAAATGTCATGTCCTCCCCGTGGCCGTTCTCCATGTGGGGCATCGACATGATAGGCAAGATCGAGCTCATTGCTTCTAACGATCATCTCTTCATTTTGGTAGCCATTGACTACATCACCAAGTGGGTGGAGGCAGCCTCATATGCTAACGTGACCAAGCAGGTGGTGGCTAAATTCATAAAGAGGGACATCATCTATCATTACAGAATCCCCGAGCGGATTATTACCGATAATGGTTCGAATCTGAATAACAAGATGATGAAGGAGTTGTGCCAAAGTTTCAAGATTGAACACCACAACTCAACTCCTTACCGGCCGAAGATGAATGGCGCGGTTGAAGCGGCCAATAAAAACATTAAGAAGATTGTACAGAAGATGGTTGTGACCTATAAAGATTGGCATGAGATGTTGCCATTTGCGCTACACGGTTATCGTACGATAGTACGTACATCAACCGGGGCAACTCCTTTCTCTCTGGTGTACATTATGGAAGTTGTCCTACCGTTAGAAGTCGAGATTCCTTCTTTACGAGTTTTGGTTGACGTGAAACTCGATGAGGCAGAATGGATTAAGAACCGACTAAACCAACTCAGCTTGATGGACGAGAAGAGATTAGCATCGATTGCATATGGTCATCTGTACCAAAGCCTAATGAAGAAAGCCTATGACAAGAAGGTGCGTCCTAGAAGCTTTCAGACAGGTGATCTCGTCCTGAAGAAGATTCTTCCTCCACACTCCGATCACCGGGGCAAGTGGACTCCCAATTATGAAGGTCCGTACGTCGTCAGTAAGGTCTTCTCGGGAGGAGCCTTGTTGTTATCCACGATGGATGGCGAAGATTTTGCATCCCCGGTGAACGCGGATGCAGTAAAAAAATACTTTGCTTAGAAAATGACCCGCTGGAAAGAAAAAGAATATCCAGGCAAAAATGGGGCATCCCGGTGAACCATAAAAAAGGAAAAAGGTTCGGGCAAAAATTAGGGACATAAATGAAAAGAATGTACACCCGCAAATTCGAAAACCCGGAAGGGCGACTTTGGCAAAAAGGGGTATCCCGGTGAATCGAAAACCCGAAAGGGCGATTCAGGCAAAAGTTAGGGATTTGAAAAAGAGAATGACTATGTTCTGCGTGTGGACTTTCATTATTTAGTGGTTTGGAATACCTGAGGGCCGTTTATCTTAATCAATCTCTTCTGAAGCTGAAGCATCGGAGAAGTATCGAAGTCGAGTGGGTCATAGAGGGATCAACTCATGGTGTTCGTCTATGCCGCATTGCCGACATTTGTGTATATACTGATGTATATTTATGTTTTTATATTTGTGCAGCTTCCTCATTCCAGGAGCTTGCATGTGTCGTAAAACATTTTTACCCATACAGGGGTTCGTCATCAATAAAATATATACTATTCAGCAATTTTGTTTGTTTGTTTAGCATCTATCTGTTTTGTTTGCGAAAAAGAACGCCGATGTTTTTGATGAAATGCGCATACATAAACTTACTGGCCTAGGCCACCGATTGTTGAAACGATGAATTACTTGAACATTGTCACAAGATGATAACCTTGATAGGTCCCTTTTAGAAGGGTGTCTTGTCTGTTTGTTTGTGGTGTTGCAGGTATATCATATTCCAGACAGTACACCGTATGTTTCCCAAGCAGAATGATTCCTTCTACCCCAGCGAGTGCAGCAGCATCTCCCCACGAAGTCTGAACATGAGATTGTAAGCATTGATATATATCCCCAAGCAGAGTAGATTCTCTCCAACCAGATGCATCCTAGGCAGGATCCTCCTCTCCCCAGCTGAGTCATGCGCTAAAGCGTAGGTTCATTCCCAGCACGGGGTCAGTGTGTAGTTTCTCGTAGAAAACTATCTGCAAGTATGCAGCTTTCGATAGTTCCAGACTGAAGTCTCCAGCAGAACTGAGATTCCCCACAGAGTTGTATTCTCCCCAGCAAGCAGGATGATTCCTTCTTTCCCAGCCGAGCCGGCAGCTCCCCAAGAGAGCCGAGTCCTTGGAAGCCGTTGAAGCCATGATTGGTGCTCCCCAGTAGAGTGTTGAATAGCTGATGTTGTATTTCCCCACCGAAGTCGTTACCTCTAGGAAAGTGTTAGCCGCGAAGGCTGTACAGTTTATTTCTGCGATTGACATCGTTTCCCTCAGCAGTTGTGGTTTGTATGCCCAGTTGAGAGGGTTTAGGTTCTCATAGAACTTCATTCCCCTGCAGTAGTCGTTTGGAGTTCGTTTCCCCAGGCTTAGTCCAATTGAGATTGGTGTAACTTCTCCTCCTCGGCAGGATGAGTCCTTCCTCCACCAGAGTGGTTCTTTCTCCTTGACAGGAGGCTTTTCCCTTCAGCATTTATTTTGCTGATGGGGTCGTAGCATTTTGCATGATTGCATAGCATTACACCATTTTCAAAGCATATGCATATGAAACATGAGCTAGGTCGTTACCATTCTTGTTTTGCAGGTGTTCCTCCGCAGAATGGTTTGCTCAAGATGATTCTTGAATTCCCCAGTAAAGTTGCTTGCCCAAGATGATTCTTGAATTCCCCAGCGAGGTTGATTTCTCAAGATGATTCTTCAAATCCCCAGTGAAGTCGCCAGGGTTGGTTGCTCAAGTTGATTCTTAAAATCCCCGGTGAAGTCGCCAGAGAGGGCCGCTCAAGTTTATGCTTAGAGTCCCCAGCAGAGTGTTTGCTCAGGATGATTCCTGAAATCTCCAGCAGAGTTATTGGTTCAAGATGATTCTTGAAGTCCCTGGCGGAGTTATTTGTCCAAAATGATTCTTAAAGTCCTCAGCAGAGTTGATTCACCCAGAATGATTTCTGGATCCCTGAAGCAGAGTTACTTGATAGTTCCCCAGAATTCCCCAGCGGAGATGTGTCATCCCCAACATGTTTTTAACAGAGAAGTTGAAATTTCCTTGAAGACTTGATAATTGAAGTCCGGCAGTGGTGCCAAAACCCCTGACTTACTGATGAAGTCTAACTGCAAGGTCAAAGCAGTTCTCCCAGCTAACGCGGAGTGCCTGACGGCAAAAGATTATATATCCTTAGTGGTTCCTGATTAATTAAGGATTCCATTTGAAGACATACTGACGAGGTCCAACGGTGATGTCGAAGCAGTTCTCTCAGCTGATGCGGAGTGCCTGATGGCAGAAATATGGATATCCCTATTTGGTTCATGATTGACCGAGGATTCTATTTCAGATTTGCTGACGAAGTCCGGCTGACGCCCGAAAATTTCTTTGAATGCCCGATGGCGTAATTAACTTGATTGTTAAAAAGTTCCTGATGAGTCCCGAGGAATTCTTCTGCTATGACGCAGAATGCCTGACGGCATGATCAACCATCCATTACCAGTTACCGTGTAACCGGTGATCCCTTGATGACTTGAGGACGAAGATCTACAGCAAAATCAGATGATCATCCTGACGGAGATTTGAGATTAGACCCTTCACCGGTTACCGTGGGAACAATTCCCCAGCAAATTGCCGCGCAACTATCATGTTCAGTTTTGAAGATGTTCCTACCAATCAGAGTATCGTTTACCTGTGTGGTTCGCAGATCGCCAGTTACCGTGTAACTGGTGACCCCTCGATGATTTGAGGATGCAATGATATCAGATAAATTAGAGAATCATCCTGACGGGGATTCAGATCAGTAATTCTCCAGCTAGTTGTCGCGCAGCTATTGTTTCAGTTTCTGAAGATTTGTCCCATCAAAGTACCGTGTACTTATGCAGTTGGCAAATTTCTGGGTTTATTGGTATTCAACCGCCTTTCACCTTGATTTTTTGAGAGTCGTTCTCTTCTGACCCAGTCAGGTCCAAGCCGTTTGAATAGGGGCAGTTATTGCACCCCAAAATTTGCCCAACATTTCTTTACCTAGCTTGTGTTTCATTTCATTCACATTAGCATTATTATTTGCATTTCATTGACATGTATGCAGGAGATCAAGAGGTATGATTACCAATCAAGAGCTATACAAGACTGTGAGGCTAGCTAAGAAGGTTATTCAGATGTTCAAAGGGTTGATATCCTTGTCAGAGAAGTTAAAAGATCCTCAGAGAGAGTGATTGAAGCCTAGTGTGTAGGTCTCCTAACTTGAGAGTTATGGGAAGCCATCAGATGATTCTGAGGTCATGGAGATGGACTTAAGGTCTTGAGAGAACTCATGAGAAGTGTTGAAGAGCTCTTTGAGGCCTAGGCAGGTCATTGTGCAAGATTAAGAAGCCTCAGCCATGATTGGTGCAACTAGGGTTTGATTGGGTCAACCCTAGATTTGAAGAAGGTTGAGACTTAATTCAAGAGCCATGTGATCATGGATTCATACATTGAGATGTTATCATAATGATTTCAAGGTTAACTCATCATGATTGAAGAGTTTGAGAAGTTTCAAGCTAGGGTTTCTAAGACTTGACAGTGTAAAATCCCCTAGTTTGACCCCTATCTTCAAGGAAATTTAACTCAAGATATGATTGTCATCTAATCTTGACCCCAACATGATTGTTGTAGGGCATGATATTAGCTTTAATTTGAGTACTAGAAGTCCTTGATAGGTGTTGCGGTGGAAATAGGATCACAAACTATTAATCAGTTTGAATCGCAATTCAATTCACAACCGCTCTTTGATTTATCCGAAGGAAAAGGTCAAAAGAGGGAAAACCTATTTTGCATCGTAAACACAATGCGGGGAAAGATCTAGGGTTCGGGGGTTGGTTAAATTTAGGGAAGGTATTAGCACCCTAAACTTCCGTAGTACTCTACGGGAACCTTTTGTTCAGATGTTTACTATTTGCTTTATTTATTTGCTTAAGGTATATGTACAAAGGATTAAAAGTGAGAAAAGAGACCTAAGGAGTTAGTTCTAAGTTTACTCGGCAAGACATCGCATCTTGTGCCTACGTATCCTTACGGGAGTGGAATCAGAGTAATCGTAGTTCCCCTCAAAAGGGAGGTTAGAGACTTCTTGACTGTGGTCAAGGTCTCAAGGGGAATAAACGCATCTTAAGGACACGCTTACGTGGAGTGTAGAAACTCCAAATCTCTACGTTGAAATGTTAAGTTGTGTTAGGGTTAAATTAGGTTAGGGATTCCGCGGCGGGAAACCCTAAAATGAGCGCGGCGGCTCTTTGACCTAATGCTAGGGGTAAAATTGTAATTTTGCCTGCGGCGAGGCATTTGTGAAAACTAGGGTTTGTAAGAGTTGTAATTTTGAGGATTTGAAATTGAGGACTATTGACACGGCGGTCAAATGCTAGACCTAATTCCTTCGGATGCGTAAGGTGACAGAAATATTGCGATACATCAGCAGAAATTTAAATCATTCATCAGCAGAAATTAAATGCGAAAAGTAAACGCGATTATTAGGTTCGCGAGATTACAATTGAGATACAGATACAAATATGAATGAAACTTAAATGAAAACTCAAAACACTAAATGTGAACTGCAAAAAATGAACACCCGTTAGTAAGCATGGTCAACCAGTTATCACATGAACTACGAGGTAATGAAGAAAATGAGATACAAACTCGAGATTGTTCTATTCGATATTTAATGATTTAACTTACAAAAGAAATCTTTTTAAAAAAGATTTTATTTTTTCATTAATTTTTTTAAAAAAAGAGTTTTTCATTATTTTATATTTACAAAAGTTTTAAGTTTATAAAAAGATTTCAATTTATTCTTAATATTTATTTTTTAAAAAAAGTTTTTCTTTTATAATTACAAAACTAAAATATTATATATTTTTTTTTAAAGATTTTTTTTTTTTTTTACATTATGAAAATTAAAATGTAAAAATAGTTTTTAACATTTTTAAAAACATAAAACAAATTAAATAAAATGAATGAAAAAAAAAAGAAAAAATAAAAGGAGGTGGGGTTGGGCCGGTCACCACATCCGGACCCAACCCGGTTAGTAACTAAATTGAAAAAAGATTAGGGTTCTGGGAACCCTAATGCTTCTTCGGCGCCGTTCGCACATTCCTCTTCTCTCATCTCTTTCTCCTCTCTTCTTCCTCGCGCCGAGACCTTCTCTGTTCCTGAAACAAAATATAAACCACAAAAATATGTGAGATAACGCATTTACATTTGATTTGGCCGATGATGCTGAAGCTGAGGTCGTGGAGTTGATTGCCCGTCGTTCTTCGTGAACGATGAAGGTGATCTCTCGGGGGTATTGTGGATTCGCGTTCAGTGATGGTGATCTCTCTGAGCGATGATGACGATCGCTTCGTCTGAGCTCACGCTGTTTAGGGTTTTCTGCGTGTGATTTCTTCGCTAGGGTTTCTCCGCGATCTGGGTGTTCTTCGTTCTCTCTCTCGCGGTTACGTTCTAGGGTTTCAACCCCTTCTTCGCATCAGGTTGTATTCCCCTATTTATAATTTCTTTTATCTCTCTTTCTGGGCCTTAAACTTGCGTTATGATCCGATTTGATTTGATTTTGCATTTTTCTTCTGATATGATTCGATTGCCATTCGCTTGATTGGGAACCCTTCCATTTTCGGATTTCACACAGTTTTTGATCTCTTTTGGATTTGATTTATTTCTCTTTTGGACTTTGCAGATGTGGACTTTATTTCGATGCCCCTTTGATCTCGAACTGGTCTTTTCTGACATCTTTTGGATTTTCTTCATGGATTTGATTGGATTGTGCTGCCTCTTTTAGAACCTGATTGGGATTTTGACGCGATCATGGTTTCATCTGACATTAATTTGTTTGACTGATCTATACTGATTCATTTGATTTCGAACCGATTCGTTTTTGACTGACTTGTTTGATTGATTTGTTTGATTAATTCAGATTGATTCAGACTGGTTTAGATTGGTTCAGATTGGTTCCAATGGAGATGTTTCCTGATGCATTTGGATCTGACTCGAAACTTCCCTTTCCAGATTCGATTGTGTTTGGTCATTTTCTGATTTGGATTGGGTTGCCTTTGAATTTGCTTGATCTGTTCGATATCTGGATTAATTTGTTTGTCCTGTTTGAATTCAATCTGGACTGTGCTGATGCGTTTTCGATTTGTTTTTGATTTTCTGGTGCAGTTAGCTTTTCCTCTTCTTCTTTCAGAGAGGGTTGATGCTACGACTTCGGTCGAATCAGAATTGCCGGGAAAGGTATACGGCAATGATGATACCGTTCTGAGCCTTCGAGGGATGTTTCTTCGACGAAGTCGCGGTTGCTTCTGATGATCTTCGCGTGTGGTTTATCACTTATTCCCTTTGAGTTGTTTTAACTTCTGATGATATTTGATTCTTGTGTTTCAGAGCTGATACTCTGGGCAATTGTGTCCAACTATGAATGCTTAATGTTGCCTCGATACACTTACGCGATAGTGAGTTTGGGCGATGATGATTTGGATTATGGTGTTTGGTTAACCGAGCCATTTGTTTGTTTCATGAACTGAGTATGGCTTGATAACTTGTTTCGGTGACTTGTTTGTTGGGGCAATGATGTTTATGACTGAGCCCCATTCTGCGCTATGCCTTGTGCTGCAACTTGGTGCCCATCCTTGTGACTTGCCATCCGTGAGGCTTGCCCTTTAATTGACAGCCTTTTGGTACAGCTTTGCAGCTTGTTACAGCTTTATTCTTCTGGCTTTCTTTGTATTATCTGCTGCTACCTTTTCTTTGGATCTTGTTATGACAGACCTACGAGATATTTTCTTATGGCTTCTTGCGTATAAGTCTGCCTTCTGATGCATTGTTTAGTTGGCATATGGTGTTCTGTTTGCAATTTGATGCGGTTTTGGCATGTATTTCAATTCTCTTGTCCTGTTCAGGATTGCTGCAGTTTGATGCCTATGGCAACTTATGAATCATTTTGAGTTTTGAATGCTGAAACTGATTATTGATGTGTTTGTGGATTTTCAGGTGTGGGAAGTTTTGAAACCAAAGTGACTCAGACCTGCCGGCATCCGGGTCTGAGTCAAAACTTGCCTATGTTGCCTTATTCTCGTATCAGTTTGGAAATCCAATCGCGACAAAACGAATCAGTCCCACTTCATTTATTTTTTCTATCTCTCGGATGTCCCGTATCGATAAGAACAGGTATTACCTGATCTGACGCCCACGGCGCGGATCGGTAACGGGGGTCGGACGCAGCTTCGGTTGTGCCACTCCCAGCACTCGATGATGACATTGTTCTGAGAGTGTCGAACAAACTTCTAACATTTTTCTGTACTATTTGTTTTCTTTTGATGTGCAGGTTAGCTGAGGATTCATGGAGAAGTTCAAATACAACATGAAGACCTTTAGATGCTCTTAGGATTTAGGATAGATGCTTTAATGTAATCCCTTAGGATTGAGAACTTTAATGTACTTCCTTGTAACAGCACTTTGTAAAATATGAAGCAACATCCACATTCTTGTATGATGACATTATTTATAAAATTCTCAAAATTTTGAATTTATTTATATTTTATTCTTAGTTAAAAAAATATAAACAATTGTGAATAAATCCACAAGTATTTAAATTCATTAACATAGGCATAAAACATAAATATTCCCAAGTGGTATTCTTATTGGTGCACTCGTCTCATTTGTAATCCTAATCTCATCATCCGATTAAAATGTTAACCAACCATTTCATAACCAAACACCTATGGGCACCGTAATCACAACATTTTCAGCATCAACAGTAACACTACTCGTAATTAAATTCCACTGACCAAATGCCAAAATCTTAATATGATCAGAACTGGTGACAGATAAATGCCTCAAAACCATAACGTATCAAATGCCTCAGAATTTTAATAACAGCCCGTCTTCAAGGAATTGGTAGAATTTGTGTAAAATGACCAAAATACCCCTGGGACCCAATCTGCAAAACAAACACCTTCATAACTTGTTAGTGGTTAGCAAATGTACATATGAGATGATATGCGAAATGCCTGACTAAATGTAAGGGTAAAATTTGGGGTATTACAGTTGCCCCTATTTAAATAGCTACACCGGACGATTTGAGTGACAGAGACTCGAGGAATCGTGGTGGAGAGATTTAAATATAGATAACCGAAAATTTTGCCCTTATATGCGACGGTATGCAATGCTATGGACAAAGCGAGGACCGCTTAATGCAGATGACACAGTTATGATGTGATGCGTATGCGAAAATGATGACAAGCGCTACGAGGCAGATGCTAACGAGAATAACACATTGGGGAAAATGTCGTGCTGAGACGCAGTACAAACACTGGGGAATCCTAAAATGATAGTCAACTGGTGCGAACACGACCAATTGTCATCTTGGGAACGAGATTCTCAAATGGAGGTGACACTTGTGAGACGGCCTCCACTGGGGAATAAAAATAAGATCGGGTCACGTACGATTGCAAGATCGATTACAGAATGCTGGAGCATTGAGCAAAGAATAACATCCAAGCTTCTGCAAACTATCTCTCGTGACAGGATCAAACGGACTTTTCGGGAATCCGTAGCAAATATACAGGGTAAAGACCGGCTGTATGCCAAAATAAATGGACTTTGATGGGAAATGCCCTGATAAGCTCCTCGCGGGGGAATTGTTACTCATCGTTGGGAGGGACTTATATGCCTAAATGGATAAGCACTCAAATAAAGAGGCTGCTGCTTATCTGATAAAGAAAACTTCTCGCATTTAAGGTCGGCGCCTGGAATACGATTCTGATTTTTCTCTTACTGAAGGATAAATAAACTTCTCTATGCTCCAAGATCGTGCTCTCCTGAACATGAAAAGGGTAAACTGAACTTCATCATACCTCAGAATCGTGCTCTCCTGAATATGACTCGGCTTTCTTGTGTAAATGAAATTCTTCATACTTCAGAATCGTGCTCTCCTGACTATGAAAATGGCTAATTGAACTTCCTCATAACTCAGAATCGTGCTCTCCTGAATATGATTTGGTTGTAAATGAATTTTTTCATACTTCAGAATCGTGCTCTCCTGACTATGAAAATGGCTAATTGAACTTTCTCATAACTCAGAATCGTGCTCTCCTGAATATGATTTGGTTGTTTCTTGCAAATGAAATTCTTCATACTTCAGAATCGTGCTCTCCTGAGTATGAAAGTGGATAATCGAACTTCCTCATAACTCAGAATCGTGCTCTCCTGAATATGATTCGGCTCTTGAAATTTCTTCATTCTTCAGAATCGTGCTCTCCTGAAAAACGGCCAATTGAACTTCATCATAACTCAGAATCGTGCTCTCCTGAATATGATTCCGCTCCTTCTTTTACTAAAGGATAAATGAACTTCTTCATAACTTCAGAATCGTGCTCTCCTGAATATGATTCCGCTCAAACCTCCCCGTATCTCAAGATCGTGCTCTCCTGAATACGATTTGGTTCATACCTCCTATACTTCAAGACGACAGGTAAATGGAAGCCCATCTGCTCCATGGAGATGGCCATTTTCTGCAAGTCATAACGAAGATAGGATCAACTTCTTAGGTGAGAATTGTTGTACATTGATGCTGTAAAATGTAAAGTGTAAAGGGTTGTTGTAACATGTAGGATTGTAAAGTGTTGTACTGATATATTTTCCAGGCGTGAACTGGCGTGTATCTGTAAAGGATTGTAGTTGATTTTCTTGAAAGATAGTGCAAAATAAATGCACGTCCGGGTACAGTGATAAACTTCTCGGGCGAAAACAGTCGCGTATCTGTCATGGTATGGTGAAAATCTTTAGATGGTGCAAAATAAATGCACGTCCGATTGGGCTCGACGACCGACAAGACTGAGATTCAATCTAGGATCGAGCTAGAAAGAAGACTGGTAATCAAGACTCCATCGAGGGAATGATCTCGAAGGGTAAATATCTTATCCTGGTAAGGAAAGATAGCTGAAGTAACCGTCATCCACGAGGATCGAGCTCCGTGGGGAAACTGGAAACACATATGTATTTTATGCTTAGGGCTGACAATCTATTTGGAGAGAATGGACAAACCCCAGTTACTAGGTGGTAACGACCAATGATGGTGAAACATAATGAACCTGGGAATGCTAACGCATATGTTGATGCATATGTTAATGTGAATGTACGTTAATGTCTATGTATGTTAATGTTTATGTATGCAAGATGTTATGAAATGAGTATGTAATGAGTATGTAATGAATATGTAATGAATATGTAATGAATATGTGATGAATATGTAATGAATATGTAATGAAATAGGCATGTGATGCTTATGCCCTTGCGTATGCTGACGAAACAGACTAGAGACTGGACGAGAGATGAAATAAACATCTCGACGAAAATACCCTGCGTTCTCTGCAACCAATACGTCAATCATGGGAGAGAATGGTAGGATCAACTCTGGTTTCTGAATTCTCTGGGGAGGAAGTAAATTGCTTAGGTGCACAGTATTATGTCTTCACATGGGGAGAAGAAAACCTGAGGGACACTTTCGAGTTACCCAAGAAAAAGTTGTCAGCTTATAGTCTCTCTGGGGACTGTGTTAGAGCAATGGTTTGAAAGTGTTTCTGCAATAATGATATTTCCGGGGAATGAAGAGATCCTTTCGGAATTTCCACTAGTCAAAGTAATTTATTACATTTCAAATTTGTTGTTTTTGAAAAACAGTTTTGAAAAATCTACAATGCACCTTTCATTTTTAAGAATAAACGCATTTTGCATAACAATAGAAAACAAAGAGCAATGCACCAAGGAATGTAAGTAACGAGATGGTTTCTTTTATTTAAAGGGCGGTAGCTCGCTGAAGGCATAGCTCCACAGATGATTATGTTTTGAAATTGGCAATATGGGAAAAAGTTACATCGAATCCAATGACACCTACTGACACTAATAGCTAAGACTAATCCAGAATCCTGCTTTGGGCAAGGATGAAAGAACTGAAACATGGCTCTTATGCGGAAAGTGTGTTCGAGATAATCAGTGTCTTCTGATGCAATGAAATGCCTTTGTCCCTAACTTTTGCTTGGACCGCCCTCTCGGGTTTTCAATCCACCGGGACGCTCTTTTTTGCCTAAGCCTCCCTTTCGGGTTTTCGACTTAGCGAGCTTTTTATTATTATTTCTTTTTTTCAACCCTTACTTTTGCCTAAGTCGCCTTTTACAGGTTTTCGACTTAGCGGGTTTTTAGGCATAATATTTTCGGACTGCATCAGAATTCACGGGGTGTGCAAGCTCTTCACCATCCATTGTCGTAAGTATCAGGGACCCTCCGGAGAAAACGGTCTTTACAACAAATGGGCCTTCATAATTGGGCATCCACTTTCCACGCATATCTTTGTGTGCTGGCAAGATCTTTTTGAGTACGAGCTCTCCTTGACGGAACTCGCGGATACGAATCTTCTTATCAAACGCTCTTTTCATCCGTTTCTGATATAATTGCCCATGGCACATGGCTGTCAAACGCTTCTCGTCAATGAGATTCAACTGATCCAGTCTGTCTTGAACCCACTCAGCTTCCTCAAGTTCAGCCTCCATTAACACTCTTAACGAATGTATCTCTACTTCGATGGGGAGCACGACGTCCATTCCATATACCAGTGAGAAAGGTGTTGCCCCTGTCGAAGTTCTCACCGAGGTTCTGTATCCATGCAAAGCAAACGGTAACATCTCATGCCAATCTTTGTAAGTCACAACCATCTTTTGCAGGATCTTCTTGATATTCTTATTCGCAGCTTCAACGGCCCCATTCATCTTAGGACGGTACGGAGAAGAATTGTGGTGGGTGATCTTGAAACTATCACACAGCTCTTTCATAGTCTTATTATTCAGATTGGTGCCATTGTCAGTTATTATCCGGCTTGGGACCCCATAACGGCAGATGATCTCTTTCCTGATGAATCGGGCAACCACTTGCTTGGTCACGTTGGTGTAGGAGGCAGCCTCTACCCACTTGGTGAAATAATCAATGGCAACAAGGATAAAACGATGACCATTAGAAGCTTTCGGCTCGATTGCCCCAATCATGTCAATGCCCCACATAGAGAACGGCCATGGTGAAGACAAAACATTCAACGGTGACGGAGGTACATGCATTTTATCAGCATAAATTTGGCACTTATGGCATTTTCTAGCGTATTGGATGCAGTCGGCTTCCATGGTTAACCAATAATACCCAGCCCTTAACATCTTCTTGGACATAGCATAGCCATTGGCATGAGTTCCGAAGGTTCCCTCATGAATTTCCTGTAGTAACATGTCCGCTTCCCGTTTATCAACACATCTGAGCAGGACCATGTCGTGATTTCTCTTGTACAACACACCATTACTGACAAAGAATTTGGACGCCAGTCTTCTCAATGTCTTTTTGTCCAGACCAGTAGCACCATCGGGATACTCCTGCTTGACGAGATAGTTCTTGATATCATGAAACCAAGGCTTTTCACCCACCTCAACTTCTTCGACCATCTGACAATAAGCGGGCTCAACCTTGCGCTCAATATGGATAAGAGGTGCTTCATTAACGAATTTAACTTTCCACATGGATGCTAACATGGCTAAAGCATCAGCTACGTGATTCTCGGATCTAGGAACATGCTCGAACTCTATCTCGTCGAAGTACTTGATCAGCTCAATAATATAGTCCTTATAAGGGATCAGCTTCTCATTCTTCGTTTCCCATTTGCCTTGTACCTGGTAAATAACCAAGGCTGAGTCACCACTTACTTTAAGAAGTTTGATTCGGAGGTGAATCGCCGCTTCGAGGCTGAGGATACACGCTTCATACTCTGCGATGTTATTAGTACACTCAAAGTCCAATCTCGCTGTAAATGGAGTGAATCCGCCCTTTGGGTTCATCAAAACGGCGCCTATACCATGCCCATTGAAATTCGAGGAGCCATCAAACATCATCTTCCACCAAAGACCTGGTTCTGGACCTTCGCTCGGATCTGGCTCTTCACAATCTCTTTTAATCAACAAAATATCCTCATCCGGAAAATCGAGCTTAAGAGGTTCATAATCTTCAACTGGCTGGTCTGCAAGATAATCAGATAAAATACTACCCTTAATCGCCTTCTGGGGTACATACTGGATGTCATATTCGGATAACAACATGTGCCAACGGGCTAGCCTCCCGGTTTGAGCAGGTTTTTCAAAAATGTACTTGATCGGATCCATTTTAGAAATCAATAACGTGGTATGACAGACCATATATTGCCGAAGGCGCTTAGCGGCCCATGCCAATGCACAACAAGTTTTCTCCAATGGTGAGTATCTGTTTTCGCAATCAGTAAACTTCTTGCTCAGGTAATAAATCGCATGTTCCTTTTTCCCAGTCTCATCATGTTGTCCAAGCACACAACCCATAGACTTCTCGAGAACAGTAAGGTACATAAACAACAGTCTTCCAGGTACGGGCGGGATCAGAATAGGGGGATCTTGCAAATAACCCTTAATCTTCTCAAACGCTTTCTGACAATCAGGGTTCCACTCAACTGTCTGCCCCTTGCAAAGCAACTTGAATATCGGCTCACAAGTAGCGGTCATATTGAAGATAAACCTGGAAATATAATTCAACCGTCCCAGAAAACCCCTAACTTGCGTCTCGGTTCGCGGAGCCGGCATATCTTGAATGGCTCGGACTTTGTCAGGATCCACCTCAATCCCTCGCTGGCTAACAATGAAACCAAGCAATTTTCCAGATCTGACACCAAAGGTACATTTAGCGGGGTTTAATTTCAACTGATATTTCCTGAGTCGTTCAAACAATTTCACCAAATGGTCCAGATGCTCCTCTTCACTCTGAGACTTGGCTATCATATCGTCCACATACACCTCGATCTCTTTGTGCATCATATCATGAAAAAGAGTGGTCATAGCGTGTTGGTAAGTTGCCCCTGCATTCTTTAAACCGAAAGGCATGACTTTGTAGCAGAAGGTTCCCCAAGGAGTAATAAAAGTAGTCTTCTCTCGATCATCGGGATCCATCTTGATCTGATTATAGCCAGAGAAACCATCCATAAATGAGAACAACGCAAAACTGGCTGTATTGTCTACCAGAGTATCGATATGTGGCAGAGGGAAGTCGTCTTTTGGACTTGCTTTGTTCAGATCCCTGTAGTCTACACACATCCTAACTTTACCGTCCTTCTTAGGCACTGGCACAATGTTAGCAACCCAATCAGGATACTTTGCGACCGCCAAGAAACCTGCATCCAATTGCTTTTTAACCTCATCTCGAATCTTCAAAGCCATGTCGGGTCTCGTTCTTCGAAGTTTCTGCTTGATAGGCGGACAATCTGGCTTAAGCGGCAACTTGTGGACAACAATGTCCGTGTCTAGGCCCGGCATATCTTGATACGACCATGCAAACACATCAATATACTCTTTTAACAACTCAATCAACCTCGGCCTAATCTCCGTCCCAAGCATTGCACCAATCTTGACCTCTTTCTTGCTCTCATCTGTACCGAGATTAATTAAGTCCACCTGCTCTTTATGCGGTTGAAGCTCTGTGTACTCGTACTCAATCAATCTTGTCAGTTCAGCGGGTACTTCAAAATCTTCTTCACCCTCGTCCTCAGCCTGATTGATGGGTGCATCCCAGTCAGGAGTGTCAGTAAAGTCATTGGATCCAACAAGGTTTACGCTGTCTCTGCATGATGGAATGCTTACTTAATTAAAATGCTCGAAGATATGTAAGGATGAAATGCTGTTTTTTTTTTTTTTTTTTGGGAAAAAGGTTGCCAATTTCATTTTTAAAGGTGAAAACGAAAAACGCAAATGAAACAAGGTGGAATTGAACAAAATGCTTTTATTAATATCTTTTTAGGAATGAAAGGTGGCCCAATGAAAGCGACCCTATAGCTTTGGGCAGAGCTACGGGTTTTTATTTGAAAATGTAAATGAAACTTAAAAAAAATAATTACTTTGACAAGGGAAAAATAACAGGGATCTCTACGGCCTCCCAGTTGTTCAAAACTGCATCACCCTTAAACACCAGGTTGCTCAGCTCTTCATTTTCTTCACAGTCGCTGATGGCATTGATTTGGAAACCTCTGCTGACAAATACCTCTTGGATAACCTTCGGACGCCCTTCGACAGTTATGGCAGCTCCATTCTGAGTTGGTTTGTAACCCAACCCAGAGCGATCAGTCTTGGTCTTGACATCAATTACCTCTCCCCAACCTCCAGGAATGCCCCTGTCAATTGTTGATTTGGTACTCTTCAGAGATGCAAAAGATGGATTGCCCCGACCCACTGTCTCTTCGACTTCTAGCAGAACGGCATTGGCGATCTCAAGTGCTTGAAAGGAGATTTCTAAAGCACTCTCATCGGCCTCGATGTAACGGAAAGAAGACAGGTTACTGACCATCAGATCCTCCTCACCGTGTATAATAACCAACTTTCCATCGATCACGAATTTCATCTTCTGATGTAAAGTTGAGGTTACTGCCCCAGCGGCATGGATCCACGGCCTTCCAAGTGAGCAACTGTAATTGGGATTAATGTCCATGACTTGAAACGTGATATTAAAAACCTGCGGACCAATCAGGATAGGAAGCTCAACCTCCCCCATTACCGACCGGCGAGAGCCATCGAAAGCCTTGACGACTAAAGGGGTAGGTTTCAACACAGTCTCTTTACAAGCCAACTTATCAAGAACCCTCTTGGGTAGAACATTCAGAGAAGACCCGGTGTCTACTAACACTCTCGCTAAATTGTCCTCCTGACATTTCACTGATATATGTAAAGCACGATTATGGTTCGGACCCTCCTTCGGTAACTCTTCATTGCTGAAACTGAGGGTGTTACAGGCGGTCAAATTGGCAATCACACTATCAAACCGACTGGTGCTAATATCTTGATCCACATGTGCTTGAGTCAAAACTTTCTGCAAGGCCATCCTATGAGCGGGTGAACTCATTAACAGAGATAAAATCGAGATCTTGGAAGGAGTCTGATGAAGTTGATCGATAACTTTATAGTCACTTTTCTTGATGATCCTCAAAAATTCGGCATCTTCATCATTCGTGACGGCTCCTTTACCTTTGTCTTTGGCAGGCACTGGGGTACTAGTTATTTCCTTAGGTGGGACCTCGTTGGAATGGGGAGTATACACACGGCCACTGTGAGTCATCCTGCTTACCTCTGCGATATTGGTCACGGTACCCTTAGCCTCTTCATTTGGAATAACCTTCCCAGACTCCTTGTCAATCATCGTCACGTCATATTTCCAAGGCACAGCTTTAGGATCACTAAAAGGAAACGGACCTGGTTTTCGAATAATTATTGACCTATGCTGATTCACCTCAGGGATAGACGACTTTGGTATATCGAACACGAGATTGGCGGAACCTGCCCCTGATAGATTAAACACTGGTACCTTACCCTTTGATTCAGGCTGATGGAAGACAGGCTCAACCACAGCGACCTCATCTTTCTTATATTGGCTTGTCACTTGTAAAACACCCTCATTAATTAACCTCTGAACATCATTCTGAACCAACATGCAACCCTTAATACTGGCTTCACAACTTACGCATGCAACATGGGAAGTATCTACTAAACCAGCTTCAAACAGTTTCGAATGGAACATCTTGAGAGGAGTCTTAATCTGTTCAACGTCAAGGGCGTAACCTTCTCCCGAATCAGCACTAATGGCATTGACACTCTCATGGTTAGGGAAAGGGTTCTTCTTAACATTCGGTTGAGGATCTTCAAATGACAAAATCTTCTTTTCCAATAAATCCCTGACAATATTTTTGAGAGCATAACAATTCTCCAGATCATGACCAGGCGCACCCTCATGAAATAAACAATGAGCGGCAGCGTTGTAATTGGCGGGTAGAGGATTAGGAGGTGGACCTAAAGCCCGAGTAGTGATGAGACCCTGCTTGACCAAAGAGGGATACAACTCGGTAAAAGTCATCGGAATCGGCGAACAAGGTTTATACGTTCTTCTGTTCGGAACATTCTGGCGAGGAGCCGGACTCTTTGGCTGTTGAGGAGCAGGAGCGTTGGGCGCCTGTAGATAGTTGACAGGAGGCGGATAAACAGGAGGTTGTTGCATAGGTTGATATATGGGAACCTGTTGATTGAAAGAAGGTGTAATAGCTGCCACATAGGGTTGTTGAGCATATTGGACCGGGTACCCTGGAGGTTGAGCATAACCTTGCGGATGTCGATAAAAGCGTTCTCTTGGTCTACCAGAGGATATAGCATTAGTCTCACCCTCCTTCTTTTTCTGGGAGCTATACGGAGGTTTCTTCGGCTGATCCTTAGAAGCACCATGATTATTTGTCATTTTACCACTTTTCATACCCAATTCAATCTTGACACCCACAGCAACGATGTCGGAGAAATTTGAAGTCACACTACCCACCATTCTCTCGTAAAATTCTGGACGGACCGTGTCGACAAACCAATCAGCTAACTCTTTCTCGGTCAAAGGAGGTTCTACCTGCGAAGTAGTCTCTCTCCACCTTTGGGCATACTCTTTGAATGACTCAGAATTTTTTTGTGACATACTCAGCAACTGTCTTCTGTCAGGAGCCAGATCCATATTGTACTTGTAGTGTTTGATGAAAGCGTCAGATAAATCTTGAAAACTCTTAATGCGAGACTGGTCTAAAGTTAAATACCACTTGGAGGAAGCACCCTTCAAACTATCTTGGAAGCAATGGATCATCAGTTTATCATTCTCAACATGGGCAGCCATTTTGCGATAATACATAATCAGATGACTCTTAGGACAGGTGGCACCTTCATAACGATCGAAATTCGGAGTTTTGAACTTCGGGGGAATAACCAAACCTGAGACCAAACAAACATCCCTTGCGGCAGTCCCAAAAATTTGATCACCCTCTACTTTTTTCAGCCTCTGGACGATGGTGTTTACTTCCTCACGAAGCTTATCATGTTTCTCATAACCCTCAACATTCTCATCAAGATTATCAAAAACTGTCTCATTGAAGTACGGTTGCGCACGAGTGTGTACAACCGGTGGTGCAAAGATAGGAGCCCCCCTAGAAACTTCAGAGAATAAAGGCACGGCTTGCTGAACAGGTTGATTAATTGGAACAGTGGCTTGAGGAGGCACAAAACCTAGAGCAAGACCATAAGGTGGGTCCCTTGCTACGGTCACACTTGGTGGAGGGTCCACAGTAACGCCGGTAATCTCAGAAACAACAGTGGGCTGAGTATCCATCTTAGCATTCATGACATGTAGCAATTCCATCATACGCCCCATACCCCCTCGAAGGTCTTCAAGTTCATTGCTAAGGCGATCAATCTCTTTTGCCTGATCCTCCATTCTTTTCCGAGTTTGAGCTCTGGTGTTGTATTGGTGCCGAGAACTCAGGGTGACGAAACTGGAAGGCGAGAGAACCGAACATGAGAAAACGGAAGACACATGCAATGCAAGAAAATAAATGATGCTATGATGCAAATGAAGATTTCATGGAATTCAAACATTTACGAATGTCGTGGGGTACCAAGGAAATCTTTTTCTTGTTTTTTCATTTTTTTTTTATTTTTTATTATTTACGGTATCCCGCGATATCCATAAATGATGTTTGAATTCCATGGAATACAATGCAATGGGATGCTTTATGGATGCAACACACAAAGTCCTAGGTTAAAGGAACGTGAGCGGAGTTAAGGTCTACCCATCCCCAAAAAGGAGTGTACTATAGGTTAGTTGTACCTGCAGAACAAGGTTCTAAAAAGTTCCCAAAGTCATCAACCCATCTTTCGGATATTATCAACCTTCCGATTGACTCGGGGGTTAATAATATTCTCAAGAGAACCTCTTTTGAGTGTAGTATCGCGTAGCAACCATTGTAGGATTACTCCCACATAGCTCTCGCACTACGTCCTAAATAAGGCCAAGGTGGTGTTAAGGTACTACGGTCCCCAATATCACAGACTCTAATCGACCATGGAAAAAGTTTTTACGATTACTCGTTCAACCGAACCATTTTCGAAAAGGTCTCAACTGAGCGGTGATTCTCGAATCAGCTTGGTCGGGATTCAACTCCCTATAAGCCTCATCGAATATATCCCCATCCTATAATAATGTCACTAGTCCGGGCGTAGGACTTATCTCACAACACAAGGAACCATCCCAAAATCAGAGTACAATATATACATGTAAATGAATAGTAAAGCAAATAGTAATAAACATGAACAAATTAGGGGTAACCCTCAAAAGCATTAGAATTCCCCAGTGAAGTCGCCATTTTCTGTTGCGGTGGAAATAGGATCACAAACTATTAATCAGTTTGAATCGCAATTCAATTCACAACCGCTCTTTGATTTATCCGAAGGAAAAGGTCAAAAGAGGGAAAACCTATTTTGCATCGTAAACACAATGCGGGGAAAGATCTAGGGTTCGGGGGTTGGTTAAATTTAGGGAAGGTATTAGCACCCTAAACTTCCGTAGTACTCTACGGGAACCTTTTGTTCAGATGTTTACTATTTGCTTTATTTATTTGCTTAAGGTATATGTACAAAGGATTAAAAGTGAGAAAAGAGACCTAAGGGGTTAGTTCTAAGTTTACTCGGCAAGACATCGCATCTTGTGCCTACGTATCCTTACGGGAGTGGAATCAGAGTAATCGTAGTTCCCCTCAAAAGGGAGGTTAGAGACTTCTTGACTGTGGTCAAGGTCTCAAGGGGAATAAACGCATCTTAAGGACACGCTTACGTGGAGTGTAGAAACTCCAAATCTCTACGTTGAAATGTTAAGTTGTGTTAGGGTTAAATTAGGTTAGGGATTCCGCGGCGGGAAACCCTAAAATGAGCGCGGCGGCTCTTTGACCTAATGCTAGGGGTAAAATTGTAATTTTGCCTGCGGCGAGGCATTTGTGAAAACTAGGGTTTGTAAGAGTTGTAATTTTGAGGATTTGAAATTGAGGACTATTGACACGGCGGTCAAATGCTAGACCTAATTCCTTCGGATGCGTAAGGTGACAGAAATATTGCGATACATCAGCAGAAATTTAAATCATTCATCAGCAGAAATTAAATGCGAAAAGTAAACGCGATTATTAGGTTCGCGAGATTACAATTGAGATACAGATACAAATATGAATGAAACTTAAATGAAAACTCAAAACACTAAATGTGAACTGCAAAAAATGAACACCCGTTAGTAAGCATGGTCAACCAGTTATCACATGAACTACGAGGTAATGAAGAAAATGAGATACAAACTCGAGATTGTTCTATTCGATATTTAATGATTTAACTTACAAAAGAAATTTTTTTAAAAAAGATTTTATTTTTTCATTAATTTTTAAAAAAAAAGAGTTTTTCATTATTTTATATTTACAAAAGTTTTAAGTTTATAAAAAGATTTCAATTTATTCTTAATATTTATTTTTTAAAAAAAGTTTTTCTTTTATAATTACAAAACTAAAATATTATATTATTTTTTTTTAAAGATTTTTTTTTTTTTACATTATGAAAATTAAAATGTAAAAATAGTTTTTAACATTTTTAAAAACATAAAACAAATTAAATAAAATGAATGAAAAAAAAAAGAAAAAATAAAAGGAGGTGGGGTTGGGCCGGTCACCACATCCGGACCCAACCCGGTTAGTAACTAAATTGAAAAAAGATTAGGGTTCTGGGAACCCTAATGCTTCTTCGGCGCCGTTCGCACATTCCTCTTCTCTCATCTCTTTCTCCTCTCTTCTTCCTCGCGCCGAGACCTCCTCTGTTCCTGAAACAAAATACAAACCACAAAAATATGTGAGATAACGCATTTACATTTGATTTGGCCGATGATGCTGAAGCTGAGGTCGTGGAGTTGATTGCCCGTCGTTCTTCGTGAACGATGAAGGTGATCTCTCGGGGGTATTGTGGATTCGCGTTCAGTGATGGTGATCTCTCTGAGCGATGATGACGATCGCTTCGTCTGAGCTCACGCCGTTTAGGGTTTTCTGCGTGTGATTTCTTCGCTAGGGTTTCTCCGCGATCTGGGTGTTCTTCGTTCTCTCTCTCGCGGTTACGTTCTAGGGTTTCAACCCTTTCTTCGCATCAGGTTGTATTCCCCTATTTATAATTTCTTTTATCTCTCTTTCTGGGCCTTAAACTTGCGTTATGATCCGATTTGATTTGATTTTGCATTTTTCTTCTGATATGATTCGATTGCCATTCGCTTGATTGGGAACCCTTCCATTTTCGGATTTCACACAGTTTTTGATCTCTTTTGGATTTGATTTATTTCTCTTTTGGACTTTGCAGATGTGGACTTTATTTCGATGCCCATTTGATCTCGAACTGGTCTTTTCTGACATCTTTTGGATTTTCTTCATGGATTTGATTGGATTGTGCTGCCTCTTTTAGAACCTGATTGGGATTTTGACGCGATCATGGTTTCATCTGACATTAATTTGTTTGACTGATCTATACTGATTCATTTGATTTCGAACCGATTCGTTTTTGACTGACTTGTTTGATTGATTTGTTTGATTAATTCAGATTGATTCAGACTGGTTCAGATTGGTTCAGATTGGTTCCAATGGAGATGTTTCCTGATGCATTTGGATCTGACTCGAAACTTCCCTTTCCAGATTCGATTGTGTTTGGTCATTTTCTGATGTGGATTGGGTTGCCTTTGAATTTACTTGATCTGTTCGATATCTGGATTAATTTGTTTGTCCTGTTTGAATTCAATCTGGACTGTGCTGATGCGTTTTCGATTTGTTTTTGATTTTCTGGTGCAGTTAGCTTTTCCTCTTCTTCTTTCAGAGAGGGTTGATACTACGACTTCGGTCGAATCAGAATTGCCGGGAAAGGTATACGGCAATGATGATACCGTTCTGAGCCTTCGAGGGATGTTTCTTCGACGAAGTCGCGGTTGCTTCTGATGATCTTCGCGTGTGGTTTATCACTTATTCCCTTTGAGTTGTTTTAACTTCTGATGATATTTGATTCTTGTGTTTCAGAGCTGATACTCTGGGCAATTGTGTCCAACTATGAATGCTTAATGTTGCCTCGATACACTTACGCGATAGTAAGTTTGGGCGATGATGATTTGGATTATGGTGTTTGGTTAACCGAGCCATTTGTTTGTTTCATGAACTGAGTATGGCTTGATAACTTGTTTCGGTGACTTGTTTGTTGGGGCAATGATGTTTATGACTGAGCCCCATTCTGCGCTATGCCTTGTGCTGCAACTTGGTGCCCATCCTTGTGACTTGCCATCCGTGAGGCTTGCCCTTTAATTGACAGCCTTTTGGTACAGCTTTGCGGCTTGTTACAGCTTTATTCTTCTGGCTTTCTTTGTATTATCTGCTGCTACCTTTTCTTTGGATCTTGTTATGACAGACCTACGAGATATTTTTTTATGGCTTCTTGCGCATAAGTCTGCCTTCTGATGCATTGTTTAGTTGGCATATGGTGTTCTGTTTGCAATTTGATGCGGTTTTGGCATGTATTTCAATTCTCTTGTCCTGTTCAGGATTGCTGCAGTTTGATGCCTATGGCAACTTATGAATCATTTTGAGTTTTGAATGCTGAAACTGATTATTGATGTGTTTGTGGATTTTCAGGTGTGGGAAGTTTTGAAACCAAAGTGACTCAGACCTGCCGGCATCCGGGTCTGAGTCAAAACTTGCCTATGTTGCCTTATTCTCGTATCAGTTTGGAAATCCAATCGCGGCAAAACGAATCAGTCCCACTTCATTTATTTTTTCTATCTCTCGGATGTCCCGTATCGATAAGAACAGGTATTACCTGATCTGACGCCCACGGCGCGGATCGGTAACGGGGGTCGGACGCAGCTTCGGTTGTGCCACTCCCGGCACTCGATGATGACATTGTTCTGAGAGTGTCGAACAAACTTCTAACATTTTTCTGTACTATTTGTTTTCTTTTGATGTGCAGGTTAGCTGAGGATTCATGGAGAAGTTCAAATACAACATGAAGACCTTTAGATGCTCTTAGGATTTAGGATAGATGCTTTAATGTAATCCCTTAGGATTGAGAACTTTAATGTACTTCCTTGTAACAGCACTTTGTAAAATATGAAGCAACATCCACATTCTTGTATGATGACATTATTTATAAAATTCTCAAAATTTTGAATTTATTTATATTTTATTCTTAGTTAAAAAAATATAAACAATTGTGAATAAATCCACAAGTATTTAAATTCATTAACATAGGCATAAAACATAAATATTCCCAAGTGGTATTCTTATTGGTGCACTCGTCTCATTTGTAATCCTAATCTCATCATCCGATTAAAATGTTAACCAACCATTTCATAACCAAACACCTATGGGCACCGTAATCACAACATTTTCAGCATCAACAGTAACACTACTCGTAATTAAATTCCACTGACCAAATGCCAAAATCTTAATATGATCAGAACTGGTGACAGATAAATGCCTCAAAACCATAACGTATCAAATGCCTCAAAATTTTAATAACAACCCGTCTTCAAGGAATTGGTAGAATTTGTGTAAAATGACCAAAATACCCCTGGGACCCAATCTGCAAAACAAACACCTTCATAACTTGTTAGTGGTTAGCAAATGTACATATGAGATGATATGCGAAATGCCTGACTAAATGTAAGGGTAAAATTTGGGGTATTACAATAGGGTTTATAGAACTCAAGTTATGAGCCATACAAGTTACAAGTCATCTGAGATATGTGAATTTGGAGCTTGAAAGTTACCCAACTTTCATGACACTTTTGCCCTAGAAGGATGATTCCTATGAACTTTTGGTCAACATGAATGTTGTTCCTTATTCTCTTAGCTTTTCTAGAGAGTACTAGAAGTCCTTGATAGGATTTGTAGAACTCAAGTTATGGCTTTGACAAGTCAAGGGTATTTTGGGAAGTTATGATTACGAGTCATTTTTGGTTATGGGTCATTTTCACCAACTTAGACACCTCAAATTAAATTTTTTTCAACTTGAAAGTTGCTCAAAATTGGGTTTTAACCTTGACCAAGTATCAAGGAGGCATTGAAATGGCTCAAGGAGAGACTTGGTTCCAAAGGTTGTGAAAAAGGAAGAATTAAAGGCATTAAATGACCAAAAATTCAAATAAATCATTTTGTGTGCAAATGGAGCAAAGTAATATCATTTTTTGAATTGAAAAAGCATTTTGGGAACTTTGGCAATATTAAAACTTTGATTTGAGTCCAATATCATGCCCTTTTTCTTTGTTTCTTCATGATGAAGTAACATAACATACATGAGCCATTGGATGGAAACAAGGGGAGAATCACCACCATTCATGTTCAAAATCTCATGAGAAGTTGAATGCAAGCTTGCTAAGGCCAAAACAGAGTGGGAATCGTGACTGGTGTAAGTGAGATTTTAGAGAGAATTTGAAAATCCAATTTCTCATTCTGAAGCTTTGAGAGAGTTCTGGATGATTCTAATGAGTTCTATATAAGTTGGTAAGTGTGTTCAGCCATTTTTTTGGAAGGGTTTGAAGCTGGTAGCAGAGAGAGCCATTGAAAATTCAGAGCTGCAAGTTGAAATCGAATTCTGAGTTTCAGGCCAAATCCAGAGGAATTGAAGGTTGCATTAGCTTCAGAAGGAGTTTTGTATTTGCATCATCTTGGAGGCTGAAGTGATCAAGAACCTCTTCTGTTACACCTCTGAACACAGGTTGGTACATTTCGTTTTTGTGCATAATCTAGAAGGAGATAGATAGAAATCTATAGGTGGTTAGGATCTGGATGATGTATAGATGGATTTGAGATGATAAATTTGGGAATTAGAGACAAGTTAGGATGTGGATCATTTTCTGTTGAAGCTGAATTCTTGCAATTCTTGGATTGATAATCAAGATTAGATATGGGAAATTGATCACCATGAGATGAGGATTATTTCTGTGCATTTAATTGAAGTTCTGAGGAGATTCAAGATTGAGGTGTATTTTGGAATAGCTATCGGGTTTGAAAATCCATGGGGATTTAGATGATTCTAAGGCTGGATTCATGATCAGCATGAAAAATTGGACAAGATGATGTATCATTTTGTAATTTTTGATGAATTGTGTGTTGGTCTTCACCGGAGAAGACGGTGGCACCACTGCTCAGGCCACCGTCTGTAAATTCCCTCCATCTGAATGTTTGAATGAAGAAGATGCACTGCAGGCATTGGATCATCCTTGCGGCTTGACCAAGTAATCCAAATAGATGGCCACGATTGAGTTTGAAAGGGCTGACTATTGACTGAAGCCAATATGCACCGTTTCCTTTAACTGAATTGAATGGGCCTAGCGCTTGGATTGGTATTCACACCCTCCATCTGGCCCAACCCAGGATTTGAACTGACTTTAATTGCTATTTGCTACGCAACTTTTATTAATTCTTTTGTTTTTCTTTTAATTTCATCATTTCATGTTAGTTTGAAAATAATTCATGAAAAATAGGAAAATAGGTCAATTAATTCCAGGTTTTTCCCCCCTGATTCATGATTGAATCTAGAATTTTATTGAATAAAAATATTAGGAAAATCATGCATTTTCAATTTTTGTGTATTTTTTACATTTTATTTGATAATAAAATTGCCATGGTTGATACCTCTGTTTAATGATTTTAGTGTGATCACTTGGTGATGAGTTTTGGCTTGATTTTTTCTGTGTGATTAGCTTACACATGTATGCTCCCATAGTATTTTTCTCACATTTTTTTGGTGAGATTAAGTGTTGTTTTTGTATTGGAACTTTAGGTGCTTCCTTTTAGGGTTTAAGTTTAGTACCTTGTAGTGTAGAATTTATTTCTAGGTCTTATTTGAGGATTTGATCTCTGGAATTAACATGGTAGAGTCTTGATTGACATAGGTTCCCATAGTTATTTTTGTAGGATTTTATAATTGATTTTAGTTTTTTATTTAGAATTAACTTTAATACTAGGTTTTAGGTGATCCTAACTTGCTAATTCAACTAGAATGGCTTCATTAGTTCCCTTAGACTAGGGTTTTGCTTCTCTTGCTCTTGGATGATAATGAAGACCTATGTGGGATGCTGTGGAATGCATGGTGGAGCTTGGACTTGAATATTTCTCTCCCTTTGGTGTAGTTTGTTTAGGGTTAAGGATTAGGGTTTTTAGGGAGATCCTTTAGAATAGACTTTCTTCCTTTGTGAAACATGGAAGGTGTCGATCACTTCCATTCTTCCCTATGATGCAAGTTCCCATTGTGAAGGCATCATCCCTCCTTTGGTAGGATGTGTGGCTCTTCACAAGTTGGTAGAACCTTTGAGGGTCCCTTTCTTTGATGGTGGAGTGCTTAGAGGTGACCTTTGGTCTTCACTTTGCTTTTCCCTATCCCCACCTTGCTCTTGTCAGATGAATCTTTCTCCTTGCTAGAGGATGGAGTTCCTTGCTAGAAGATTGAAGATGTTGGAGGTTGCACCTCCCCTTTGTTTAAAGACTGCCTTTGGAGCTGAAGCTTGAAGATCAAGAAGAACAAGTTGACACTTGTGTGAAGAGGATTCAAATTGAAATTGAGAGCTGAAGCTTGAAGAAGATGAAGAACAAGTTGATACTTGTGTTTGATGCAGTGAAATCTTGAAGAAGCAAGTTGACACTTGCTATTGAAGATGAAAGCCTTGAGGAACAGCTACAGACTGAGGACTGAGCTGCTGTCAGAGGACTGCTTTGCTGTGAAGCTGTGGAAGTTGTTGATCTGCTTTCTTTCCTGTCTGTTTGCTTTATGTGCAACTGTATTGATGTGACTTATGTGATTTGCTTGATGCATTAGAATAATTTCATGTTTAGATTGTGTTAATCTAGGAGCATGATTGCACTATAGGTTGAGTTGCTCCCTCTGCTTGTATTTTTACTGTGTGGCTTTGCTTGCTGGTATTCGGTAGAGCCCTGCTCCCTTGCCTATGTGGTTTGTGTTTGCTTGATGGCATGTTATTTTTTTTGTATGATTGCAGTTATTCATATCTGGCTTGAGGTTGAGATGAGCTTGTGGAGGCTGATGCCCCACACACATTTCCTCCCTCACTTGCATTGCGTGCATTTTACAGTCGTTTACTGTTTACTGTTTAAGCTGATGCTTTATCTGTTTCTGTTTATGATTGACATGATCCCTTAGGAATCTCACTTCCTTTGATAATGAAGCGATGATTAGAACTTTAGGTTGAAACCTATGCATGATAACTTCTAGGAGATCCCTATTTCAAACCTCAACCATAGGATGAATCCTTGGCATGACAACATTAGGACTTGATAGTCTCCCCGTAGTTGCCTTTCTTCTCTTCTCATCTCAAAACAACAGTAAAAAACGTAATAAAGGCGAGTTAGTATAAGCGCGTTACGAGCCTTAAGCTACTTGGGTAATGATAATTGAGCGGCCTCCTCTCAATCGTCTAGAATGTTTAGTATACGTCCTTTGGACGATATGCGACGCATTCGCTCCCAGGTCATAGTTTCTAGTGTTGTACAAACTACAGACAACATAAAAAACAGTTCTTCCGTAATAGACAGAAAACAAAATTCAAACCTTTTTTACCCGTGGGCCTGTAATTCAAAGGAAGCTTTTCTGAAGAAAAGAGTGTCGTTAACTCCTAGTTCTACCGCAAACGGAAACGCCTAAGTCTCCAAGGGTCGAGCCGCGTACACCAAACTGCTGGAACTGTTTGTTAACACTACTCGATAAAACAGATGTATTATCCCGAACTACGTAAGCTCTGATCTCTCATACCTGTTGAGAGTACGTAGGCACAATACTGACGTATTGGCAAGCCACCTTCCCCGTAACCCGTAGTTAGCCAAACTACGTTGACTCTGATTTCTCATTCTCTAATGGGAATACATAGGCATAAAGCGTGACGCTTTGCCGAGTCATTTTCTTTTCTTTTTAAGCCAGCCTTGATAGGTAGATAGTAAAACAAACCCGTCAGATAAACACAACAAGCGTGGATCCCATCGAGTACGATGGACGTGAGGGGTGCTAATACCTTCCCCTTGCGTAACCGACTACCAAACCCAGACAATGGTTGCGATGACCTTGTCTTATACCTTTTCGTCAGGTTTTTCCGATTGTTCCCTTTCCCGCTCTGAGGGATGAATAACGAAAGGTGGCGACTCTTCTGTTTTGCCGGCACCTTATTTTCGTGGTAGCGACACACTTGTGTAACTTGTTTCACAAGTTACTTGGAATTTGAGCATTGCCACTTGTTTGTAAGTGTTGAACATGGTTTGGAACTTTGGTTCTTCCATTTTCCTTGACTTGGATCTTGTTTTTACTTTGTTTGCCATCTTGATTTGAACCTTTTTATTTTGGTTTCACTTCTGCCTCTTGGGATTTGATCATCATTTAAGACAATTTGGTGTTTATGTTTATGCTTTGAGTTTGTCTTGAATGATGTATCACTTTTAGCTTTTGTTTGTTCTTCTTTTTCACATGATCAATTTGGATTGTTTGGTTGAGATACTTTACATATGCTTGCTTCCGAAGCCTTTTTTCTCCCATCTTTTATTTGATCATGGCATTTGCTTATGTTTGATGCTTGGATTTTGTTTTAGTGATTGATGTTTGAATGGTTGTAGGAGTTGTAACTTCTCCCATTTCTTCTCACTCTTTCCTTGACTTTCTCAAGTCAACTTGTTTGAATCATTTGCTTTGTCTTTGTTGCATATTTTTTTCTTGCATTTCATCTTTGCATGTCATGTTTGCATATGTATTGACTTGTTTAAGTCAACTTCTTCTCATCTCTCATTTCATCTGTGATGGGATTATCTGTTGTTTACTTGGTCTTTTGCCATGATCCCTTAGGATTCCTAGTCCCTCTGTTTAAGATGAGAGTAGGAGAGACATTAGACTTTCAATCCTTTGCATGAAAACATTAGGTAGTTCCCTTTTCAATCCCAACTTTAGGACTACATTGAATGATAACATTAGGGTTGATCAGTTCCCCTTAGAGTTTGTGTCTTCTCTTCTCATCTCATAATTTCTTACAACATTTAATAAAGGTTAAAAAATGTTATACGCTACGAGCCTTAAGTACTTGAGGAATGATAGGTGGGGGGGCCTCCTCTAACACTGTCTAGAGTGTTTAGCATATGCCCTTTGGGCGATATGCGACGCATTCGTTCTCAAGTCATAGTCTTTAGTGCAACATTAGTTACAAACTTAACTCAATTCACTTCTTCTCTTTAAAAACACACAAAAAATATCAAACCTTTTTATCCTTCAGGATTGTTTGGAAATCGTTTTTAGAAAGAGTATGTTAAGTCTTGGTTCTACCACAAACAGACATCGTCCGTAACTACTAGAATGAAGGTTTAACCCTACTCAGTTAAAACAGTTAAACCAACCTGTGGTCGTGTCAGCCCGAACTGTGTTTGTTATGATTTCTCATACTAGATGAGAACATGTAGGCACAAGACGATGATGTCTTGGCGAGCAACCTTTCCCCCTTCACCCGTAGTTTTTCGAACTACTTTGACTATGACTTTCCTATTGCACAAGGGAATACTTAGGCATAGAGCGGTGATGTTCTATCGAGTCTCTTTTCTTTTGTTTTGTCCTTGTGGACCATCCTTTGACAGATTAACACCCTTTTAGATAGATAACAGGTGTGGATCTCGTTGAGTACAACGGACGTGAGGGGTGCTCATACCTTCCCCTTGCGTAACCGACTCCTGAATCTAAGATTTGGTTACGATAACCTGTCTTTTCCCTTTTCATAGGTTTTCTCTGATCGTTTCCTATCCCTCTCTTTAAGATAAACAACGAACGGTGGTGACTCTTCTGTCTTTGGCGGCCCCTTTTCGCAGCGCTGCGACAGCTGGCGACTCTGCTGGGGACTTTTCCCATCCCCTATGCGAGTCAATCCTAACGCTTCTGTGTTTTATCCTTAGGTGCGTATATATGTGTATATGTGTTGCATTTGCACCTTATTGCATTTTGCATTTTTACTTTCCGCATATTGTTATCATATTGCCGTGTTGTTGGGTGGGATTGTTCCATTGTGTGATAAGCCAAAACTCAGGCTTAAGTATAACCCTAGCATTAGAAGTGGAAAGTAGTGATGGACCTGTATGGCGACATGCACTAGTCCTCACGAAATTCGCGCTCAGATGAGATTCTCTTTGATGACTACCTTTCTAGTCTGTTTCGGACAGTTGAGAGGATGTTGGATCTGAGGATTGTCGACTCTAGGGACCGATCATTTGGGAGTTAGCTAAGTGAGGCCGCTTCGTTAGACTATGATGCCAATACATAAATGGTGAATGTATCATTGTTTCTCAAAATTCTTTGACGCTGACTACCACATAGGATGTCAGACCTTGTCAGAAATAGGTTCATACCTTTGAGTTTGGTGGGTTATGCAGGAAACTTGACCTCCAACCTACCCGGATTTCTTATGAGGTTCCTATACTTTGGTCTTTTGGTGTTCCGATATTTTCTAGCCAAAGCGAAGCGCTGGTTCATCTCAGTCAGTAGCACAAAAATCTTGATCCCCTGTTGCATTTGCATTTTAACATTGACATGTATTTGTGTTTCAGGTGCACATTTTCTCCTTGATTCTAGTAATCTAATCCACTGTCAGCATGAAGCCCAACTTGAAGAGAACATTAGTGTACAAGTTTCCAACACCAGATATAGGGTCCTTGTTCAGTCTGATTTCTGCAGCTGATCACAGTGTGATGGAGGATTTCAAGAAAGACTATGGGAAGATTCTGAGTTATGTCTGCAAAGCTTCATTATTTGAGTTAGGAGGTCTTCATACATTGCTTTAGTTCTATGATCCTGTTGCACCCCAAAATTTGCCCAACATTTCTTTACTTAGCTTATGTTTCATTGCATTCACATTAGCATTATCATTTGCATTTCATTGACATGTGTGCAGGAGATCAAGAGGTATGATTACCAATCAAGGATTATGAAAGACTATGAAGATAGCTAAGAAGCTTATTCAAGTGTTCAAGGGTTGATATCCTTGTCAGAGAAGTTAAAGGATTCTCAGAGTGAGTGGTTGAAACCAAGGTTGTGTGCCTCCTAACTTGAGAGTTGTGGGAGCTCCTCAGATGATTCTCAAGCCAAGAATGTGGACTTGAAGCCTTGAGAGAGCTTATGATATGTCTTGAAAGCCATCATGAAGCCTAGACAGGTCATTGTGCAAGATTAAGAAGCCTCAGCCATGATTGGTGTAATTAGGGTTTGACTGGGTCAACCCTAGGTCAACTGATGATTTGAACAAGGTTGAGACCTAATACAAGAGCCATGTGATTATGGATTGATGCATTGAGATTCTATTAGGATGATTCCAAGGTCAACTCATCATGATTGAAGAGTTTGAGAAGTTTCAAGCTAGGGTTTCTAAGACTTGACAGTGTAAAATCCCCTAGTTTGATCCCTATCTTCAAGGCAGTTTAGCTCAAGATGTGATTGTTATCTCATCTTGCCCCCAACATGAATGTTGTAGAGCTTGATCTTATCTTTAATTTGAGTGCTAGAAGTCCTTGATAGGATTTGTAGAACTCAAGTTATGACTTTGACAAGTTACAGGTCATCTGAGGAATGTGAATTTGGAGCTTGAAAGTTACCCAACTTGCATCAAACGTTTTCCCAAGAAGGATGATTCCTATGAACTTTTGGTGAACATGAATTTTGTTCCTTATCCTCTTAGCTTTCTAGAGAGTACTAGAAGTCCTTGATAGGATTTGTAGAACTCAAGTTATGGCTTTGACAAGTCAAGGGTATTTTGGTCATTTGGAGATTACAAGTCATTTCAAGCATAAGGCCATAACTCCTATTTCCAAGCTCCAAATGGATTTTTGTTCAACATGAAAGTTGTTCAAAATGATGTTTTTAGCTTATCTAAACATCAAGTGTCCATTGATATGGGTTATATCAAGCATTGGTTGAGGAAACTTCACATGAAAGCCATTTTAATGAATTAAAATGAGAAAATTCAAAATAAATGAGATTAACATGTTTCCAAGTCAAATTTGTGGTCAATTTGAATGGAATTAATGTTTTAGAAAGATTGGCATTGCCACATTTTGGATTTGAGGTCCATAACATGGTCATTTGGATGGTTACTTCACATTTAAGAAACATATCATATACACTCCATATGTTAAAACCAAAGGAAAAAACCATTACATCACACTCCTTAATGATTAAGTGAATGGTTTAGATTGAGTCTAGAGCATGAGTAAGGCTTGAAGGCACACTTCCATGTTGAAATTTGGAAGGAAAGGTGAATATCCAAAATCCATAATTGGGCCTAGTTTGGGCTTGATATCCATCTGAACATACTATAAATAAGAAGTAGAACGAATTTGGAAGGTTCTGGAGCAGAATTCTGTTGAGAATCCATTGATGTGAAGTGAATAAAAAGCTTGAAAATTGGAAATGCGTTTTGGAGAATCAAGAGGTTGCAGCAAGAACTGAGCATCAAGAATTGTCCACCATTACTCCTTGAAGGATTCTGCATAGTTTGAGAGAGAATTGAGGCGCATAACCACTACAATCCAAGCTTCAAGGTTGGTTATAAGTTCTTGAAATATATCTCTAATTATGCACTTTTAATCCATTAGAAGCATGTGGTTAAGTTCCCCTTAGCATGTAGATGAATTCTGGTTAGTTAATTTGATGGTTAGAGACAAGTTAGGGTTCCTTCCATCTTCGGTTGAGATCTTGTTTTTACGAACCATGCATTTTCAGCATAAACTAGTGGCATGATTAGGTTCCTGAGGAAATTCTGGTCAAGATTCATGTAGACATCGTGATCAATGGTTGAGTGTAGAAGGATCTAGGGTTGCACAGGGGTGGCCGGAAAAGCCACCGGCGATTTGGGCTTGCGCGCGTGAGTTGCAGGTTTGAAACGAAGAAGATACAATCCTCACCATTCGTTTGCGTGGAGAAATTGACTTGGTCTATGGATCCCAGGGCTCACGTTGAGCCACGCGTCCCTCCCCTTAAACGCACCGTTTCGTTTAGTGACCTGAGAGGCTTCGCTGTGTGGACCAAAGAGGGTTGAGTTCGAACCTTGGTGTGTAACGTTTCTGATTTTGTGAATTGAGAACTAGAGCGTTGGGCTTGGATTGCATTTGATACCAACACCCCCCTTTTGGGCCCATCATTGAAATGAACTGGGTTTTCTTGCTATTTGCCACGCACGCCTATTTAATTTTCATTATTTTCTTTTAATTTATCATTTTATTCATGGTTCTTGATTAAATCATAATAAATTGAAAAATGATCCAATTAACCCCATTCTTTTTGCATTATATTCATGGTTGAGTCTAGTATTTTTTAGATAAAAATATTTTTATTTCATGCATTTTCTGATTTTATGGGAATTTTCATATTTTATTTGATATTAAAATAGTTATGTTTGATGCTTGATTTTGTGGAATTTTATGTGATCATGTGATGATGATTTTGATCATGATTTTTTGTGAGTTGTTAGCATAGATAAGCATGCTCCCCATAGAATTTTCTCACATTTTTGTGATGGCCATAGGTGGTAGTTTAGGTTGAAACCTTTAGAAGCTCCATTTTTAGGGTTTATGATTGATACCTTTGGATTTAGGATTTAATTTTAGGACTTAATAGATGATTTAGACCCTGGTTTTTGTATGAGGCATTCTTAATTAAATTAGGATCCCTTAGGAATTTTTGTAGAAATTTACAAGATAGTTTGATATTTTTGATTGATTTTAGTTTAGGTGTTAGTTTTAGATGATTCTAAGGCACTAACTCAACTAGATTAACATCTTTAGTTCCCTTAGATTAGGGTTTTGTTTCTCTTGCTCTTGGATGTTGATGAAGACAAGTTGAAGATGTATTGGATGGCTTGAAGAGGCTTGGATTTGAAGATCTTCCCTTCTTGTGGTGTAGTTTTGATTAGGTTAAGATTAGGGTTTTGTAGGCAGAGCTTCTAGCTAGTTCTCTTCCTTCATAAACATGGAATATGTTGATCAATTCCATTCTTCCCTATGATGAAAGGTCCCTTTGTAAAGGCCTCATCCCTCCTTTTCTAGGATGTGTGGCTCTTTGCAAATTGGTAGAACCTTTGAGGGTCCCTTTCTCTGATGACAGGATGCTCAGTGGTGACCTTTGGTCTTCACTCTGCTACCAATCATCCCAACTTTGCTCTTGATAGATGCATCTTTCTCCCTTGCTAGAGGATGGAGTTCCTTTCTTGAAGAATATTGGAGGATGGAGTTGATACTTCTTTGTGATTGAAGATTACTCTGAGAAGCTGAAGCTGGTAGATGAAGAAGACTAAGTTGATACTGGGGAAGCAGAGAGAGCTGAGGCTTGAAGACTAAGTTGATACCTTTTAAAGAAGATTCAATTGACATTGAGTGAAGAGCTGAGGCTTGAGGAATAAACGAAGTTGACACTTACACTGATGCATTGAGAGCCTGAAGGAATCAAGTTGATACTTGTAGTTAGGAGTGAAGCCTGAAGGTGGAATTCACTGAAGAGCTGAAGCTTGGAGAGGGAAGAACAAGTTGATACTTGTTACTGAAGATGATAAGCCCTGAAGAGCTGTTGAGGACTGATGACTGAGTTGCTGTCAGAAGAGCTGAAGCTTGAAAGGGGGAGCTGTAGATCTGCTTTCTCTCTTGTCTGTTTTCTTTTCTGTATTGATGTGCCTTGTTTGACTTGCTTGATGCATTAGAATAAGCTCATATTTAGATTGATTTAAGCTAGGAGCATGATTGCACTAGAGGTTGAGTTGCTCCCTCTGCTTGTATTTTTACTGTATGGCTTTGCTTGCGGGTATTCGGTAGAGCCCAGCTCCCTTGCCTATGTGGTTTGTGTTTGCTTGATAGCATTTTATTTCATCTCTTCTGTATGATTACAGTCACTTGATTTTATTCTTTCTGTATGATTGCAGTTATTCATATCTGGCTTGAGGTTGAGATGAGCTTGTGGAGGCTGATGCCCCACACACATTTCCTCTCTCACCTGCATTGCATGCATTTTACTGTGTTACTGTTTACTGTTTAAGCTGATGCTTTATCTGTTTCTGTTTATCATTGACATGATCCCCTAGGAATCTCACTTCCTTTGATAAGGAAGTGATGATAGAACTTTAGGTTGAAGCCTATGCATGATAACTTCTAGGAGTTCCCTGTTTCAAACCTCAACCATAGGATGAATCCTTGGCATGACAACAGTAGGACTTGATAGTCTCCCTTTAGTTGAGCCTGTTCTCTTCTCATCTCAAAACAGCTTAAAATACAGTAATCATGAATGATTTCTTTCGTACGTTACGAGCCTTAAGCTATCTGAGAAAGGATTGTTGGAGAGCTTCTTTTCAACAGTCTGGATGTTTAGTATGGCACCCTTTGGGTGACATGCGACGCATTCACTCTCAGGTCATAGTCTTTAGTGCGATTGAAATTGCAAACACAAAAAAAAACAGTTCTTTCGTAAAAGACAGAAAACAAACTTCAAATATTTTTGCCCCGTGGGCCCATAAGTCAAAGGAAGATTTTCTGAAGAAAAGAGTGTCGTTAAACTTCAGCGCCACCGCAAACAGGCTTTGTCCCTAACTGCTGGAACTACTGTTTAACCCTACTCGATAAAACAGATGAATTTGAATCCCCGTAAGCCGTATTATCCCGAACTACGTAAGCTCTGATCTCTCATACCTGTTGAGAGTACGTAGGCACAATACTGACGTATTGGCGAGCCACCTTCCCCGTAACCCGTAGTTAGCCGAACTACGTTGACTATGATTTCTCATTCTCTGATGAGAATACGTAGGCATAAAGTGCGACGCTTTTTCGAGTCATTTTCTTTTCCTTTTAAGCCAACCTTGATAGGTAGATAGATAAACCAACTCTTCCAGTAAACACAACAAGCGTGGATCCCGTTGAGTACAACGGACGTGAGGGGTGCTAATACCTTCCCCTTGCATAACCGACTCCTGAACCCAGACAATGGTTGCGATGACCTTGTCTTATACCTTTTTCGTCAGGTTTTTCCGATCGTTTCCTTTCCCGCTCTGAGGGATAAATAACGAAAGGTGGCGACTCTTCTGTTTTGCCGGCACCTTATTTTCGCAGTAGCGACAGCTGGCGACTCTGCTGGGGACGTGATAGTTTCCTGGGATCCAACGTTCCGTATGCGAGTCAGTTTAGGGATCCAACGTCCCCTGCGAGAGTCAATCCTAGCGCTTGTATGATTAATTGTTAGGTTGTGTTTATTTATTGCATTTCTATTTCCCGCATTTTATTTTCAGTATGATATGATTATCTGTGCTGTTGTGGGAGGGGCATTCTGATGAGTGAAAAGCCAGACCCAGGCTTGAGTGAACATAACATTAGTTGTGGAAATTAGTGGGCGCGTGCTTGCTTGGCAGGGACTAGTGTCTCATGAAATCCACGCTCAGACGGGGTTTTCCCGGTTGACTTCTTTTTCAACCCTTTGGGTTGAGGGGGTTGTTGGTTTGGAGGATTGTCGACTCTGGGGACCGATCATTTGGGATTCAGCCGAGTGAGGCCGCTTCATGAGCTGGTGATGCCACACCTTCTGGGTATCGTATCACCCCTCTTGAATGTCTGTGACGCTGATGACCGTATAGGATGCCGAACTTGTGTCAGTTTAGGTCCATACCTGTGAGCAGGGTTGGGTTTGTTGCAGGAAACCTTAACCTTCAGACTTCCTGGTTTTCTTGATAGTGAATCAATTTTGTTGGTATCAGAGGTTCTCATCATCAGATATATGATTGTTCTTGACAGAGCAGAGTTATGGTCCTGTATCAGAGGACCTTTTATTCAGAGATGTGTATTTGTTCTTGATAGAGCAGGTTTGTGATTGGGATCTGAGGATCTCATCTGCAGATGTATGTTTGTTCTTGACAGAGCAGAGTTTTGGTCCTGTATCAGAGGTCCTGTATCAGATGTTTGTTCTTGACAGAGCAGAGTTTTGGTCCTGTATCAGAGGTCCTGTATTAGATGTTTGTTCTTGACAGAGCAGATTTATGGTCCTATGTGTGTGTGTTCTTGACAGAGCAGATTTGTGGTCTGATACCAGAGATTTCTTATTATCAGATATAGTGGTTGTTCTTGACAGAGCAGCATCATGGTTTTGTTGATACAGAATCTCAACAGCACAGTTGCCTTGATCTCCTGCTGCATGATTGCATTTTACATTGCTTCGCATACTCATTTGCATTTCATTAACGTGTGTCTGTGTTGCAGGTACCGTTTCCCCCGATTCAAGATTTCTGGCCTTCTGTGGTATTGTTATGGGTTCTTTGAGGAAGACCGTGGCTTACAAGCTCCCTGCTCCTGATGTTGTTCAGCTGACTGGTTTGATTGCCTTAGCAGATGATTTTGTAAGAGATGAATTCAGAAAGTCCTACGGCAAACTGCTCAGTTTGGTTCGTAAACCCTCTGTGTTTGAGTTGAATGGGTTGCACGCTCTGCTGCAGTTCTACGATCCTCCGTTGAGATGTTTTACTTTCCAGGACTTTGTTCTCGCACCCACGCTAGAGGAATATGCTGATTTTTTAGGTGTGCCTATCAAGAGGCAGATGCCTTTTGTTCATATGGATGTTGAGCCTAATCTGGCTAGTCTAGCTCCCTCACTTCATCTGGATGCCTCTGAGTTGGTATTGTCAAGTTGGAACAAGGTTCCCGGTTTCTCCTTGCAGTTCTTCGTGGGAAAGGCTCAGCAGTGCGCCAAAGACGGATGTTGGGTCGTGTTCAACGCCATCCTCGCTCTGTGCATATATGGCATCCTTCTGTTCCCCAATATGCCTGACTTTGTAGACTTCGACGCCTTTCACATCTTTGCATCAGGGAATCCAGTCCCTACCTTGATAGGAGATGTCTACCATTCCGTCCACTACAAAAACGAGAACAGGAGGGGTAAGAATGTCTCGTGTTGTGTGCCCTTGATTTATAAATGGCTTGATAGTCATCTACCCAAGAGGGGTCCCTTTGCTTCGTCTGCAGCCACATCTGAGTGGTCCGAGTGTTTGATGAGTCTATCAGCGGAGGATATTGACTGGTTTGACAGAGATAGGTTGGGTACCGAGATTATCTTCAGCTGCACCGGGTTTCCGAACGTGCCTTTGATAGGCAGGAAGGGCTGTATAAACTATAATCCATCTCTGCTGGTCCGACAGTTTGCTTATGCTTTGAGAGCTCCGCCGACGGATGAAGAGGTGCAGGAATCTTTGTACCTCACTGGTCTTCTAGAAGGGGATATGTTATCCAAGCTTCAGCGCGCTTGGAATGGTATCTGTAAGCGGGGAAAGCCGTTGCTGGGGAAAAGCAATAGCCAAGCCTACACTCCGTATGTAACATGGATCAGAGCAAGAGCAGATGCTATAGGGATGTCGTTTCCTCCCGCCAAGCCAGAAAGCCCTCCAGTGATTGAAGAGCCCACCACCGTTCCTATTCAGCAGCATAATCAGGTGTTAGCTGAGAGAGATGAGCTGAAGCAGACAAATGAGGAACTGGAGAAAGAATTGGCTCAACTCAGGAGCGAGAAAAACGAAGCCATTCATTCATTCAAGAGGCAAACAGAGCTGGTGAACCAGCTGGGGATAGACTTGACTAAGCAGATAGCTGAGCGTGAGCGCATGGGTCGAGACTTCAAAGCTGTCAACGATGTACTGGCCACTAAGAAGCAGCACTTGGATGAAGCGTATCGGAGGATATCCAAGTTTAACCAGCATTGGAAGGCCTCCCTAGCCAAGAGGAAAGAGCGGGAGGATAAGCTGATGCAACAGATCTCCAAGCTGAAAGCCCAGGTGAAGGCTAGTGAGAAGAGGTTTGATGAAGAAACCGCTCGCCGATATGCCACCGAAGGCCAGCTCAACAAAGCTCTTGCTAACCTGAAGGAGCGCAAACTGACGTTTGAATTCAAGAAGCGGAAGTTAGAAGATTGTTTCGGCGAAGGAGCATGGGAAGATTCGGTCGAAGGTCTTCAGTACACCATTATGCAGAGAGAGTTACTCGTCAAAGGGTTACTCACTCGGCCTGATCGTCCAGAAACGAGGAATTTATTAGAAGAGTTTCGCGCCCGTGGCCGTACTTGACTATATTTGTAATCCTTTTGTGTTGATCATTGTTGGATGCTGACCATCACCAGGCTTGTTGGCTGAGGTCATGCTATTGATTCATCTTGTACTCACTGACGTTGTGTATCGCCTTGATGGGCTTTCTATATATGAGATGTTATTTCCACGACTGGACTTGGACTTCTTATTATCCGCACTGGCACTCAGGAACTAGGATCGGGGGAAATCTCCCTAACGCACAGACACACGTTTGCATTTTCATGAAGCATTTGCATAACGAGCACTTTTTCGTTTTTCCTAACCCTTTTGTGTTTACAGGTTGTTTCAGGTTGTTCCAGGATTGATCAGAGACCTATCCACCGCTATCCGACCAGAGCAAATCGAACCAGAATCATGGAGCAAGTGAAAACTGATGTTCAGGAACTCCGCGAAAGAACGGATTGCTTCATGGAGCTCATGCAAGCGGTCGCCAATGGCCAGGATCAGCTCAGAACCTTGGTTCAGCCTCTGATTTCAAGGGTTGATAGCAATGGCGTACTCCATGGTGGAACTGTTCTAACCCCTCCACCAGTTGAAACTCCTCAGAATGGCGTCCCCGTGACCGGGGGGAATGGCAGTGCCAACGGCAATGTGATAGCTAACATGGGACTCAATGGTAATACGACGGGCGTCGGTAATGGGAATTTTGAAGCTAACGTTAATGTTGGGCTGGGCAACGGCAATGCGGGTGTTGGGAATCTGTTCGGGCCTCAGCCATGGTTAGAAGATCGTCAGGACGATGTGTTCTCTCAGAGAGGTGCCGAAGGTGAGCTGACTGCTGAAGCACGTCTAAGGTTCAAGGCATTCGAGGACAAGATGAGGAGTATCGAGAACCAGAACACCCTGGGCATTGATATGTCCAAGTTGGGACTGATTGCGGATTTCAAGGTGCCTCCCAAGTTCAAGATACCTGACTTTGAAAAGTACAAGGGCACCACTTGCCCTCGCGTCCACCTGAGATCATATTACAAAAAAATGTTCGCTCATTCTGAGGACGAGAAGTTGCTGATGCACTTCTTTCAGGACAGTCTGTCCGGGCCATCCCTCGAATGGTACATGAGTCTGGAACCTACCAGTGTGCGCACGTGGAAGGACCTTGCTGAAGCATTCGTGCACCACTACCAATACAACAGTGACTTGGCCCCGAACCGAGTCCAATTGCAGAATCTGTCGCAAAGGAACAACGAAGGGTTTAAGGAGTACGCCTAGCGGTGGCGTGAATTGGCAGCCAGGGTTCAGCCGCCGATGGTTGAACGTGAGCTTGTGCAAATGTTTGTGGCCACCCTCCCAGGGGTTTATTATGAGAAATTGGTCAGCGGCATGTCTGGAACCTTCTCAGATCTCATTATCACGGGTGAGCACATTGAAAATGGGATCAAATTGGGGAAAATTCAAGGTGATTCATCCTCGCCTGGAGGAGGCAAGAAACCTTATGGTGGCAAAAGACGGGAAGGAGAAACGAGCGCCGTGTCCAACGCTCGAAGGAAGGGTAAAGGCCCTCACCAACAGGTGGCCAGCATAACTATCCCGGCAGTTCAACAGCCACAGCAGCAGCAGCAGCAACCGAATCAACAAGGGTACAAAAAGTACCAGAATCGGGCACCTCTGTCGAGCCGTCACCTCGAGACACCGCCCATGTCGTACGCTCAACTATTGCAGACTTTGCTTCAGCTACAGTTGATCCAGAAGAGAACCTTGGCTCCCTTGACAGGGGCACCTCCGCCAGGTTATGACGCGAATACAACTTGTGAGTTTCACTCGGGGGCACCAGGCCACACAATAGAGAATTGCAAAGCCTTCAAGCATAAGGTGCAGCACATGGTGGACGCTAAGATCGTCAACTTCTCAGATAATGTGCCAAACGTCACGAAGAACCCTATGTCGAATCATAGGGGAGGTGGAGTAAACGCCCTTATTGAAGACGAGAGTTTGGATCTGTTGATTGACGTCAGAGATCTGAAGATACCACTTAGCTTCGTTAAAGCTAAGCTGATGAAAAGAGGTTTCTTTCCAGGTTGTGGAGAGTTGTGCATGGGCTGTGCGACAAGTCCTGATGGATGTGAACAGTTGATAGAGGGAATTCAAAGTCTGATGACTGAAGGGATCTTACAGTTCAGCCGAAGGGCCGAAAGCGGATCGGGAGAGGTAATGTTGAAGCAAGATGATGAGGTTGCCACCATCACCATCCCTCGCCAGACGATAACTATTTCTGCACCCAGGCCGCCCACAATTACCATCACCAAAGTTGGGCCGATACCGTTCGAAAGCACTAATGCTGTCCCATGGCATTATGGGGCAGAGGTCTACTGCAATGGACAGAAGTTGGAACTAGAACCGTTTGGGTCGTCTATGGAGAACCTAGCGGGCGTTAGCGGAATTACTCGCAGCGGAAGAGTATTCGCACCACCTGAGGTCGTGGCGGATAAAGAGGACAGAGCTGATGCAACTGATAAAGGTAAAAGTAAAGTCGCTGAAGAGATCCCTCGTGGGGTAGACAAAGACTTACTTGTTAAAGACGCCGAGTAATTTATGAGGTTGATTAAAAAGAGTGACTACAAGATCGTGGATCATCTCCATCAAACACCCTCGAAAATTTCCATCCTGAATTTGTTGCTGTGTTCTGAGGCACACCGCAACGCGCTGCTGAAGGTGTTGAACACCGCATATGTACCGCAGGAAATATCGGTAAACCAGTTGGAAGAGGTCGTAGCCCACGTGAATGCTGGAAATGGGTTAGGTTTCACTGACCTAGAGCTGACGCCGAAGGGGAGGAACCACAATAGCGCCCTGCACGTCTCGATAGAGTGTAAGGGAACGATCATGTCTCATGTGTTGGTGGACACAGGGTCATCGCTCAATGTTCTTCCGAAGAAGGCATTAATAAAGTTAGATACTCACGAAGTGATTTGCACACCCAGTGATCTGGTGGTGAAAGCGTTCGATGGAACCAAACGCCATGTTTTCGGGGAAGTGACCCTACCAATCCAAGTTGGGCCGGAAACATTCGATGCGGTCTTTTACATTATGGACATCATGCCTGCCTACAGCTGTCTCTTGGGCCGACCATGGATCCATTCGGCGGGTGCCGTGACCTCCACCTTGCACCAGAAGCTCAAGTACGCTGTCGGAGGTAGCATCGTGACCGTATGTGGCGAGGAAGACATAATGGTGAGCCATTTGTCGTCCTTCAAGTATGTTGAGATGGATGGGGAAATCCACGAAACCCTATGCCAAGCGTTCGAAGCTGTTAAAGTCAAGGACGTAGCTCCTGTAGTCACTGAGAATCCAGAGATGACTCTCTCTTCCTTCAAGGAAGCCCGGGCTGTTGTCCAAGCCGGATCTACCCCAGGCTGGGGGCGAATTCTAGAGATACCTAACAAGCAAGACAAGTTTGGGTTGGGATATTCTCCTGCGGCTGAAGCCTCCTCTTCTAGCAGTGCGTCGCGAGGTAAAGGGCCGATCCAGTTTACCAGTGGCGGGTGATATTTGAAAGCGTCAACACGGTGTCAGAAGACAGCGGAGATAGTGACTGTGACCTAGACTCTTGGATCTAGCCAAGCAAGCCAGGCGAGAGCCTCAACAACTGGTCCGTCAAGGATATCATCCAGATGACAAGCGAAGAGATCCACATAACAGATGACATCGACTCTGGACCTTCTACGACTCACTTCGACTTTGATTGCCTGATCTATCAAGCCGAAGAAGAGATTGATGAAGACGAAGACCTTCCCGAAGAGTTGGCCCGCTTGTTGAAACAAGAAGAGAAAGTTATTCTGCCTCACAAAGAAGAAATCGAGATTGTGAACCTGGGTTCTGAAGAACTTGTCAGGAACGTCAGGATAGGGGCTGCATTGCAGAGTGATGTCAAGCAGAGATTGTTCGAGATGCTAAGAGAGTATAGTGACGTCTTTGCTTGGTCATACGAAGATATGCCCGGACTTTACACTGACATCGTGGTCCATCACTTGTTGCTGCGAGAAGATTGTCCTCCCGTTAAGCAGAAGCTTAGAAGGACGCGACCAGATATGGCCGTTAAAATCAAAGAAGAAGTGCAAAAGCAGCTTGATGCTGGCTTCTTAGCGGTCACTACTTACCCTACGTGGGTCGCCAACATAGTGCCTGTAACGAAGAAGGACGGTAAGGTACGAATGTGCGTCGATTATCGGGATTGTAATACCCCAAATTTTACCCTCATATTTAGTCGGTCATTTCGCATATCATGGCATCTGTGCATTTGCTAACCACTAACAAGTCATGGAGGTATTTGTTTCGCAGGATTGGATCCAGGGGTATTTTGGTCATTTTACGTGGAAGACGGGCTGTTACTAAATTTTGAGGCATTTGAGGCATTTACCTATCACCAGGTTTGATTATATCAAGGCGCCAATTCCATGTGTTCGGTATCGAAATTTATCAGGCGCAGCTGGATTTAAGATCTGGTTTATCACTCATGGTTTATTTCCAGAGTACTCCCGACGCTGTTAATAAGGCACAGTTTTAATAGAGTATTATTGGATTGTTGCTCACAGTCTTTGGTCGGTGGAATTCAATTACGGGCAAGGGTATCATGGATATTGAATCTGTGGTGATTACGGCGTGCACCCGTGTTTTGGTTATAAAACTGTTGGTTAGCATTTAAGTTGGAAGGCAATGGAATTTAATCAATTGATGAGATTATGACTACAGATGAGACGTGCGTGAACAAGAATATCATTCGCGAATAGTTATGATTTATGACTAGAATAATGAATTTAAATATTTGTGGATTTATTCACAAATGTTTGCGATTTATAACTAGAAGTAAACATAAACAATTTCAAAGTTGAATGATCATGGAAACTTTTGGGAATTTTTATTTCATAAAGAATGTCATGGTACAATAGGAGTTGAATCACTTTACATTCTGAGTTGCTGTAAAATTAAAATACAAATGGTACATCTATCCTAAAATCCTAAGTCCTAAAGATCATTGGAGTCTTCATGAGATTCATCCATTGGACCGTATTCCATGTTCGTATCCGATTAACCTGCACAAATACAAAACAGAACAAACAGAATAGAAAAATGTTAGAATTTGTTTTCGACACTCTCAGAACAGTGTCATCATCGAGTGCCGGGAGTGGCACAACCGAAGCTGCGTCCTACCCCCGTTACCGATCCGCGCCGTTGGCGTCAGATCAGGTAACACCTGTTCTTATCATGAGGGACATCCGAGAGATAGAAGTGATAAAAGAAGCGGGACTGATTCGCTTTTGCCGCAATTGGATTTCCAAACTGATACGAGAGTAAGGCAACATAGGAAAATTTGGACTCAGACCCGGATGCCGGCAGGTCTGAGTCGTTTTTGGTTTCGAAAAATTCCAACACCTGAAACTCCACAAACAACATCAGTACAACAGAACTCAAAGCAAAACAAGTTGCATAAAAAAAACAGCAACTAGGCAAAAGGAAAGCCCGCGCCAGTTTCAATTGTGAAAAGGCACAAAGAAACAAATCTGCCACAAAAGTTCAGAATGCAAACCAAACCAGTTCAGAACAAACATAAACATATCAGGTCATAAGATAAATGAATGCACAAAACCATAGCAGTTCATATCAGTCATCGCGACTCAGTTAATCAGCATCATGGCCCAGCTCACAGTCACAACCAAGGGGTAATTGAAACCATCATGAATTAAACAATCGAAACCGAGTTCGTAATCATGTGGACGACAAAGCTGTCATGAACATCAAAGCCATAATAAAAGGCCTGCATCAAAAAAAAACCAACGTGAATCCAGATAAAAGCAAATCAAAATCAGCAGCTGAACCAAATGGAATTCATATGTCATTGGAACAGCAGACACAAGGATAAGCTTGCCGCAATTGAAATCCAAGCCAGCACATGTGTTATCACAAATGCGGGAAACCGGGCTCAGTTTAAAAACATCATTGCCCAACAAACAAGTAGCGAAAACCAGCTCAATTCAGAAATGGAAGAGTAAGTGCAGGTCAGAGGATTAAGACCTCCAACAAGTCCATGAGCCATAAATCCATCACCTGAAACCCGAAGAACAAATCAATCTGGATAACCAAGTACACAATAAAACCATATCAGAAATAGTGTAAAGAGGTTCAGATCGAACGAAAAATCGCAACAAGCCCAGAACTCCTGTTCTGAACCGCGACATCATCGAAGAATATCCCTCGAAGGCTCAGACAAGCTTGTCATCATTGCCGTATACCTTCCTCGGCAATTCCGACTCGACCAAAGCCATAGTATCAGCCCTCTCTGAAAGAAAAAGAGGAAGAGAATCCTTAATCTGCAATAAAACCAGAAACCTACATCAGAAGAGCCCATTGGAAACCAGTTAAACAACAATCCATATCTGTGAAACCAAAACAAATCCAATACGGTTTATCAAACAGATTGCCATAGCCCAAATCAAAATCCCTGTTCGAGAAGGAAAGAATCCAAATCAGTTTCAAAGAAGATATCCAATTAGGTTTGGTCCCAAAACAGATCAAAACAAATCCATATCTGAAAATCCCAATCAAATCCTAAAAAGGAAACAAGATATATCAGTATCATAACAATCCAATCAGGGTATCCGAAATTTGATCAAGAGTGTTCAAACCATATCAAAAATCATACGAAATCAAATCTCAGCCAAGAGTAACGTAAATCCAACAACATCCAAAAGGCCCAAAAGCGAGTCAGAAGAGAGTTATAAAAAGGGGAACAACTTCACCTGTGGGAAACCCAAAAGAATATCGCGAAAACCCTAGAGACAGAACGGCGAAATCACCATCACGATCAAACCCTAGCGATCGCGAGAGAGAGAGATCAAAAGCACCCCGAGAAAAGAAGGTTCACCGGCGCCGTTTCGAACAACAACGGGCAAACCCCCTTCGAGGCTCAGATTATAACATCATCATTGCCTTCATCGCCGTCAAGATCACCGTCAAAAATCATCGTCGGAATCTGGGTAGGGAGATTACTGATTCATGCATGTTTGTTGTTTTGTTCATGTAGGAAGAAGAAGTTTCGGTCGTGATCAAACAAGGAGAGAAACATGGCCGCGAGAGAGATGAGAGAAACACAGGAGAAACGGCGCCGCGAAGACGAGGGTTCTGAAACCCTAAAATGAAGTTTTGGGTGTATTCACAACAACTGGGTTGGGTCCGGATGTGATGACCGACCCAACCCCTTTTATTTTTAACTATTTTTTTCTTTTTTTGTTTATATATAATTAATTAATTAAATTATTAAACTTTTAGGTTTTTTATATAAAAATAATAATTTAAAAACATTTTCAAAATATTAAAATTAACACAATTTTTTTTAATATTTAGAATCAATTTTTTTAAAACTAGAACTAAGCTTTTTTTTAAACCAAGAGAAAATATTTTTAAAATTAAAATCTTCTTTTTTTATTTATTTATTATCAAGTCAAACCATTAAGCTTAGATTCATGTTTTAAAGTTCTCCTAAAATAAAAAAAAAACACAAAAAATGTCTCTTAGCTTCATGCTTCTGTTTTCATAATTTTGTTTACTAACCTAGTTCGTTCACTGTGCAGCTTACCATGTTGTTTCTTTATATTTTCGTTCTTAAAATTGAATTGTATCATATTATTGTAACTGTTCCTCCTCTGTAACCTCGCGAACCTAATAATCGCGCTTACGTTTCCGCATTTAAAATTCTGCTGATGTATGATTTAAATTTTCTCACACTTTCATCGTTATTAATCTGTCACTACACACTGCCGAAGGAATTAGGTCTAACTTTTGGTCGCCGCGCCAATAGTCCTCAACCTCAAAACTTCAAACCCTTACAACTACAAACCCTAATTTTCACAAATGCCTCGCCGCAGGCAAGATTACAAAATTACCCTAGCATTAGGTCAAAGAGCCGTCGCGCTCATTTTAGGGTTTCCCGCCGTGGAATCCCTAATTTAACCCTAATTACAACTTAACAATTCAACGTAGAGATTTGGAGTTTCTACACTCCGCGTAAGCGTGTCCCTAAGATACGTTTATTCCCCTTGAGACCTTGACCACAGTCAAGAAGTCTCTAACCTCCCTTTTGAGGGGAACTACGATTACTCTGATTCCACTCCCGTAAGGATACGTAGGCACAAGATGCGATGTCTTGCCGAGTAAACTTAGAATTAACCCCTTAGGTCTTTTTTCTCACTTTTAATCCTTTGTACATATACCTTAAGCAAATAAATAAAGCAAATAGTAAACATCTGAACAAAGGTTCCTGTAGAGTACTACAGAAGTTTAGGGTGCTAATACCTTCCCTAAATTTAACCAACCCCCGAACCCTAGATCTTTCCCCGCATTGTGTTTACGATGCAAAATAGGTTTTCCCTCTTTTGACCTTTTCCTTCGGATAAATCAAAGAGCGGTTGTGAATTGAATTGCGATTCAAACTCATTAATAGTTTGTGATCCTATTTCCACCGCAACAGAAAAATGGCGACTTCACTGGGGATTCTGTCTTAATTTTTGAGGGTCATCCCTAACTTGTTCATATGTATTACTATCTGTGTTATTATTCATTTGCATGTATATATTTGTGCTTTGATGGGGGGACTGTTCCTTGTGCTGTGAGATAAGTCCTACGCCCGGACTAGTGACATTATTATAGGATGGGGATATATTCGATGAGGCTTATAGGGAGTTGAATCCCGACCAAGTCGATTCGAGAATCACCGCTCAGTTGAGACCTTTTCGAAAATGGTTCGGTTGATCGAGTATAATCGTGAAAACTTTTTCCATGGTCGATTGGAGTCTGTGATATTGAGGACCGTAGTACCTTAACACCACCCTGGCCTTATTTAGGAAGTAGTGCGGGAGCTATGTGGGAGTAATCCTACAACGGTTGCTACGCGATACTACACTCAAAAGAGGTTCTCTTGAGAATATTATTAACCCCCGAGTCAGTTGGAAGGTTGATAATATCCGAAAGATGGGCTGATGACTTTGGGCACTTTTTAGAACTTTGTTCTGCAGGTACAACTAACCTATAGTACACTCCTTTTGGGATAGGTAGGCCTTAACTCCACTCATGACTTTTAACCTAGGGTTTTGTGTATTCATGTGCATGGCATCCGTAAAGCATCCCATTGCATTGTATTTCATGGAATTCAAGCATCCTTTACATCGCGGGATAAAATAAAAACGAAAAGACAAAGAAAATTTTTTGGTACCCCACGACATTCGTAAATGTTTGAATTCCATGAAATCTTCATTCGCATTTGCATCATAGCATCATTTACTTTCTTGCATTGCATGTGTCTTCCGTTTTCTCATGTTCGGTTCTCTCGCCTTCCAGTTTCGTCACCCTGAGTCCTCGGCACCCGTACAACACCAGAGCTCAAACTCGGAAGAGAATGGAGGATCAGACAAAAGAGATTGATCGCCTTAGCAATGAACTTGAAGACCTGCGAGGGGGTATGGGGCGTATGATGGAATTGTTACATGTCATGAATGCTAAGATGGATACCCAGCCCACTGTTGTTTCAGAGATTACCGGTGTTACTGTGGACCCTCCACCGAATGTGACCTTAGCAAGGGACCCACCTTATGGTCTTGCCCCAGGTTTTGTGCCTCCTCAAGCTACTGTTCCGATTAATCAGCCTGTTCAGCAAGCCGTGCCTTTATTTTCCGAAGTTTCTAAGGGGGCTCCTATCTTTGCACCACCTGTTGTACACACCCGTGCGCAACCGTACTTCAATGAGACAGCCTTTGATAATCTTGATGAGAATGTGGAGGGTTACGAGAAACATGACAAGCTTCGTGAGGAAGTAAACACCATCGTCCAGAGATTGAAAAAAGTAGAGGGCGATCAAATTTTTGGGACTGCTGCAAGGGATGTTTGTTTGGTCTCAGGTTTGGTTATTCCCCCGAAGTTCAAAACTCCGAACTTCGATCGTTATGAAGGTGCCACTTGTCCTAAAAGTCATCTGATCATGTACTATCGCAAAATGGCTGCCCATGTTGAGAATGACAAACTGATGATTCATTGCTTCCAAGATAGTTTGAAGGGTGCTTCTTCCAAGTGGTATTTAACTTTGGACCAGTCTCGCGTTAAGAGTTTCCAAGATTTATATGACGCTTTCATCAAACACTACAAGTACAATATGGATTTGGCTCCTGACAGAAGACAGTTGTTGAGTATGTCACAAAAGAGTTCTGAGTCATTCAAAGAGTACGCTCAAAGGTGGAGAGAGATTGCTTCGCAAGTAGAACCTCCTTTGACCGAGAAAGAGTTAGCTGATTGGTTTGTCGACACGGTTCGTCCAGAATTTTACGAAAGAATGGTGGGTAGTGTGACTTCAAATTTCTCTGACATCGTTGCTGTGGGTGTCAAGATTGAATTGGGTATGAAAAGCGGTAAAATGACAAATGCTCATAGTGTCTCAAAGGATCAGCCGAAGAAACCTCCGTATAACTCTCAGAAGAAGAAAGAGGGTGAGACTAATGCTATATCCTCCGGTAGACGAAGAGACCAATTTTATCAATATCCGCAAGGTTATGCTCAACCTCAAGGGTACCCAATCCAATATGCTCAACAACCCTATGTGGCAGCTGTTACACCTTCTTTCAATCAACAGGTTCCTATGTATCAACCTATGCAACAACCTCCTGTTTATCCGCCTCCTATCAACTACCTACAGGCGCCCAACGCTCCTGCTCCTCAACAGCCAAAGAATCCGGCTCCTCGCCAGAATGTCCCAAATAAGAGAACGTATAAACCTTGTCCGCCGATTCCGATGACTTTCACCGAGCTGTATCCCTCATTAGTCAAGCAAGGTCTAATTACCACTCGAGCTTTGGGTCCGCCTCCTAATCCTCTACCCGCAAATTACAACGCCGTCGCTCATTGTTTATTTCATGAGGGTGCGCCTGGTCATGATCTGGAGAATTGTTATGCTCTCAAAAATCTTGTCAGGGATTTATTGGAAAAGAAGATTTTGTCGTTTGAAGATCCTCAACCGAATGTTAAGAAGAATCCTTTTCCTAATCATGAGAGTGTCAATGCCATTAGTGCCGATTCGGAAGAAGGTTATGTCCTTGATGTTGTACAGATTAAGACTCCTCTCAAGATGTTCCATTCGAAACTGTTTGAAGCTGGTCTGGTAGATACTTCCCACGTTGCATGCGTAAGTTGTGAAGCCAGTATTAAGGGTTGTGTGTTGGTTCAGAATGATGTTCAGAGGTTGATTAATGAGGGTGTTTTACAAGTGACAAGCCAAGCCAAGAAGGATGAGGTCGCTGTGGTTGAGCCTGTCTTCCATCAGCCTGAATCAAAGGGTAAGGTACCAGTGTTTAATCTATCAGGGGCAGGTTCCGCAATCTCGTGTTCGATATACCAAAGTCGTCTATCCCTGAGGTGAATCAGCCTAAGCCAATAGTTATTCGAAGACCAAGTCTGTTTCCTTTCAGTGATCCTAAAGCTGTGCCTTGGAAATACGACGTGACGATGATTGATAAGGAGTCTGGGAAGGTTATTCCAAATGAAGAGGTTAAGGGCACTGTGACCAATATCGCAGAGGCAAGCAGGATGACCCGCAGTGGCCGTGTGTATACTCCCCGTTCCAACGAGGTCCCACCTAAGGAAACAACTAGTATCCCAGTGCCTGCCAAAGACAAAGGTAAGGGAGCCGTTACGAATGATGAAGATGCCGAGTTTTTGAGGATCATCAAGAAAAGTGACTATAAAGTTATCGACCAACTTCATCAGACTCCTTCCAAGATTTCGATTTTATCTCTGTTAATGAGTTCACCCGCTCATAGGATGGCCTTGCAGAAAGTTTTGACTCAAGCACATGTAGATCAAGATATCAGCACCAGTCGGTTTGATAGTGTGATTGCCAATTTGACCGCATGTAACACCCTCAGTTTCAGCAATGAAGAGTTACCGAAGGAGGGTCCAAATCATAATCGTGCTTTACATATATCAGTGAAATGTCAGGAGGACAATTTAGCGAGAGTGCTGGTGGACATCGGCTCTTCTTTGAATGTTCTACCTAAGAGGGTTCTTGATAAATTGGTTTTCAAATAGACTGTGTTGAAACCTACTCCTTTGATCGTCAAGGCTTTCGATGGTTCTCGCCGGTCGGTAATGGGGGAGGTTGAGCTTCCTATCCTGATTGGTCCGCAAGTTTTTAATATCACGTTTCAAGTCATGGACATTAATCCCAATTACAGCTGTTTACTTGGAAGGCCGTGGATTCATGCCGCTGGGGCAGTAACCTCCACGTTGCATCAAAAGATGAAGTTCGTGATCAATGGGAAGTTGGTTATTATACACGGTGAGGAGGATCTGATGGTCAGTAACCTGTCTTCTTTCCGTTACATCGAGGCCGATGAGAATGCTTTGGAAATCCCCTTTCAAGCACTCGAGATCGCCAATGCTGTTCTGTTAGAAGTCGAAGAGGCAGTGGGCCAGGGTAATCCATCTTTTGCATCTCTGAAGAGTACCAAATCAACAATTGACAGGGGTATTCCGGAAGGTTGGGGAGAGGTAATTGATGTCAAGACCAAGACTGGTCGCTTTGGGTTGGGTTACAAACCAACTCATAATGGAGCTGCCACAACTGTCGAAGGGCATCCGAAGGTTATCCAAGAGGTATTTGTCAGCGGGGGTTTCCAAGTCAATGCCGTCAGTGACTGTGAGGAAAATGAAGATCTGAGCAACCTGGTGTTTAAGGGTGATGCAGCTTTGAACAACTGGGAGGCCGTAGAGATCCCTGTTATTTTTCCCTTGTCAAAGTAATTTTTTTTAGCGTTTTCACTTATGTTTTCAAATAAAAAATCCGTAGCTCTGCCCAAGGCTATGAGGTCGTTTTTGTTGGGCCACCTTTCATTTTTAAAAGGATATTAATAGAGGCATTTTGTTCAAATCCATTTTGGTTCATTTGCGTTTTTCGTTTTCACCTTTAAAAGATGAAGTTGGCAACCTTTTTCAAAAATAAAACAAAAAAAATAGCATTTCATTTCTTATCTTACATATCTTTGAGCATTTTAATTAAATAAACCTTGCATCATGCAGAGACATCGTAAACCTTGTTGGATCCAATGACTTTACTGACACTCCTGACTGGGACGCACCCATCAATCAAGCTGAGGACGAGGGTGAAGAAGATTTTGAAGTACCCGCTGAACTGACAAGATTGATTGAGTACGAGTACACAGAGCTTCAACCGCATAAAGAGCGGGTGGACTTAATTAATCTTAGTACAGATGAGAACAAGAAAGAGGTCAAGATTGGTGCGATGCTCGGGACAGAGGTTAAGCCGAAGTTGGTTGAGTTGTTAAAAGAATATATTGATGTGTTTGCATGGTCGTATCAAGATATGCCGGGCCTAGACACGGATATTGTTGTTCACAAGTTGCCACTTAAGCCAGATTGTCCACCTATCAAGCAAAAACTTCGAAGAACGAGACCCACATGGCTTTGAAGATTCGAGATGAGGTTAAAAAGCAGTTGGATGCAGGCTTCTTGGCAGTCGCAAAATATCCAGATTGGGTTGCCAACATTGTGCCAGTGCCCAAGAAAGATGGTAAAGTTAGGATGTGTGTGGATTATAGGGATCTGAATAAAGCAAGTCCGAAAGATGATTTCCCTCTGCCACATATTGATACACTTGTAGACAATACAGCCAGTTTTGCGTTGTTCTCGTTTATGGATGGTTTCTCTGGCTATAATCAGATTAAAATGGATCCCGATGATCGCGAGAAGACTACTTTCATTACTCCTTGGGGAACCTTCTGCTACAAAGTCATGCCCTTCGGTTTAAAGAACGCAGGGGCAACTTACCAACGCGCTATGACAACTCTTTTTCATGATATGATGCACAAAGAGATCGAGGTGTATGTGGACGATATGATAGCCAAATCTCAGAGTGAAGAGGAACATCTAGACCATTTGGTGAAGTTGTTTGAACGACTCAGGAAATATCAGTTGAAATTGAATCCTGCTAAATGTACCTTCGGTGTCAGATCTGGAAAATTGCTTGGTTTTATTGTCAGTCAACGAGGGATTGAGGTAGATCCTGACAAAGTTCGAGCTATTCAAGATATGCCAGCTCCGCAAACCGAGACGCAAGTTAGAGGTTTTCTTGGGCGTTTGAACTATATTTCCAGGTTTATCTCTAACATGACCGCTACCTGTGAGCCGATATTCAAGTTGCTTTGTAAGGGGCAGACGGTTAAGTGGAACCCTGATTGTCAGAAAGCGTTTGAGAAAATTAAGAGTTATTTGCAAGACCCCCCTATTCTGATTCCTCCCGTACCTGGAAGACCGTTGTTTATGTACCTTACTGTTCTTGAGAAGTCTATGGGTTGTGTACTTGGGCAACATGATGAGACTGGAAGAAAGGAACATGCGATTTATTATTTGAGCAAAAAGTTTACCGATTGTGAAAACAGATACTCACCATTGGAGAAAACTTGTTGTGCGTTGGCATGGGCCGCTAGGCGCCTCCGACAATACATGGTCTGTCATACCACATTGTTGATTTCTAAAATGGATCCGATCAAGTATATTCTCGAAAAACCTGCTCAAACCGGGAGGCTAGCCCGTTGGCACATGTTGTTATCCGAATATGACATCCAGTATGTACCCCAGAAGGCAATTAAGGGTAGTATTTTATCAGATTATCTTGCAGATCAGCCAGTTGAAGATTATGAACCTCTTAAGTTTGATTTTCCTGATGAGGATATTTTGTTGATTAAGAGAGATTGTGAAGAGCCAGATCCGAGCGAAGGTCCAGAACCAGGTCTTTGGTGGAAGATGATGTTTGATGGTTCCTCGAATTTCAATGGGCATGGTATAGGCGCCGTTTTGATGAACCCAAAGGGTGGATTCACTATGCTTACAGCCAGGTTAGACTTTGAGTGTACTAATAACGTCGCAGAGTATGAAGCATGTATTCTTGGCCTCGAGGCAGCAATTCACCTCCGGATCAAACTTCTTAAAGTAAGTGGTGACTCAGCCTTGGTTATTTACCAAGTACAAGGCAAATGGGAAACGAAGAATGAGAAGTTAATCCCTTATAAGGACTACATTGTTGAGCTGATTAAATATTTCGACGAGATAGAGTTCGAGCATGTTCCTAGATCTGAGAATCACGTTGCTGATGCTTTAGCCATGTTAGCATCCATGTGGAAAGTTAAATTCGTTAATGAAGCACCTCTTATCCATATTGAACGCAAAGTTGAGCCCGCTTATTGTCAAGTAGTTGAAGAGGATAAGGTGGATGAAAGGCCTTGGTTTCATGACATCAAGAACTATCTCGTCAAGCAAGAGTATCCCGATGGTGCTACTGGTCTAGACAAGAAAACATTGAGAAGACTGGCTTCTAAATTCTTTATCAGTAATGGTGTGTTATACAAGAGAAATCACAACATGGTTTTGCTCAGATATGTTGATAAGCGGGAGGCGGACATGTTACTGCAAGAGATTCACGAGGGGACCTTCGGAACTCATGCCAATGGTTATGCTATGTCCAAGAAGATGTTAAGGGCTGAATATTATTGGTTGACTATGGAAGCTGACTGCATCCGATACGCTAGAAAATGCCATAAGTGCCAAATTTACGCTGATAAAATGCATGTACCTCCATCGCCGTTGAATGTTTTGTCGTCACCATGGCCGTTCTCAATGTGGGGCATTGACATGATTGGGGCAATTGAGCCGAAGGCTTCTAATGGTCATCGTTTTATCCTTGTTGCTATTGATTATTTCACCAAGTGGGTAGAGGCTGCCTCCTACACCAACGTGACTAAGCAAGTGGTAGCCCGCTTCATCAGGAAAGAAATTATCTGCCGTTATGGAATTCCAAGCCGGATAATAACTGACAATGGCACCAATCTGAATAACAAGACTATGAAAGAGTTGTGTGACAGTTTCAAGATCACTCATCACAATTCTTCTCCGTACCGTCCTAAGATGAATGGGGCCGTTGAAGCTGCGAATAAGAATATCAAGAAAATCCTGCAAAAGATGGTTGTGACTTACAAAGATTGGCATGAGATGTTACCGTTTGCTTTGCATGGATACAGAACCTCAGTGAGAACTTCGACAGGGGCAACACCTTTCTCATTGGTGTATGGAATGGACGCCGTGCTCCCCATCGAAGTAGAGATACCTTCTTTAAGAGTGTTGATGGAAGCTGAACTTGAGGAAGCTGAGTGGGTTCAAGACAGACTGGATCAGTTGAATCTCATTGACGAGAAGCGCATGACAGCCATGTGCCATGGGCAATTATATCAGAAACGGATGAAAAGAGCGTTTGATAAGAAGATTCGTATCCGTGAGTTCCGTCAAGGAGAGCTCGTACTCAAAAAGATCTTGCCAGTTGTTGCACCCCAAAATTTGCCCTCACAATACAAGACTTTGTGTTCTAAGAAGGTTCACAAGGTTCACAAGTTCTCCAACAACTTGCATAACCTTTCATGAAGTTCATAAAGTCCACAAGCTACTTTATGAAGGTTCACAAGGTTCACAAGTCCCACAGTGCTTTCAATACCTTTCATGAGGTTCATGAAGTCCATAGGTTGCTTCTTGAAGGTTCACAAGCTTCACAATGCCTCCCATGAGTATCACAAGATATCTTATGAAGATTCACAAGGTTCACAAAGTTCACAATTGGTCAGAAGAGTTGACAATTCCCTCAGACAATGCACCTCCTAAACAGTGCATCCAAAACTAGGGTTTTGACTTTAATCAGGCTAAATGGACTTCCAAGACTTCAAGTGAGCTTCATAACATCTTATATGTGTATAAGAACCCCCATGTCAAGTTTCAAGACTTTTCTCAAAAGTTTGCTCAGTCAGATGATCAGATAAGTCAAAAGTAGTCAATGCAGTTAAAAAGTCAAACTGAGGTCAACTGTGGTCAAACCAAAGTCAAACTTCATGATTTTTTGCCAACATCAAAGAGAGGTTGGGTGAGAAATATTATCATAATAACTGTAATACCCCAAATTTTGCCCTAAGATTTGTCGTCGCATTTCATTGCATTTAATCAATTACTAACAAATTTGTGTAGTCGTTTGACTTTTTGCAGGTAAATATCATATGGCATGCATTTTTTTTCTAAAAAGTAAAAATGGCACAATTGGCAGGAGGACATGTGTAAGGAGTTATGAGTGTGAGAGCTTGAGAGTTCGAATCTCACCTTTGTCATTTTTTTTGTTTTTTATTATTTTTACTCTAAATTTTTCTATCTTTCATTAAAAAAATAACAAAAATAGTTTTTTATTATTATTTAATTATTATTTTCGTATTTTAATTAAATCATTTTTTAAAATATTATTTTTTTCACTTTTTTCTAAATTATTCATAAAAATATCCAAAAAATCATAAAATAAAAAATATTGAAAAAAATTTTGTTCTTTTTATAATATTTTTTATTTTAGGAATCAATAGGATTATTAGTTTTTATTTTAAGTTTATTTTAATTATTTTAAATTATTTAAATTTTATTTTTTCTTAACTAATTATTTAGTTTGGGCTTTAAAATGGGCTTTAGGGACATTATTGACAATTTGGTGTTAACCCTAATTTGTTCCCTATATATACATGTGTTGCCTTGTTGGAAAACAGGAGAGAATGAAAAAAACCTAAGAAGAGTGAGTGCCGTTTGCCGTTATTTAGTTTTCTTCTTCATCCATTACTATTGTTTCTTTTTCTTCATCGTTTACCGTTATTTCTTTTCCTTCATCTATTACTGTTGTTTCTTTTTCTTCATCTTTTACCGTTATTTCTTTTTCTTCATCTATTACCGTTATTTCTTTTTCTTTATCTATTACTGTTACGTTTATATATATATAATTTTTAAATTGTTAGAGTTTATATATATAAGATTTTTGATCGAATTATGTCGATACGATGTTTGCACATTTGTGTGCATGACGCGTGACATTTGTGTTAGTTCGATCTGGTTGCGATGATCGCATTTTTGTGTGAGCAATAATACTATTTTTTGCTTAATTTCTTTTTCTTTGCGATAAATTTTGTTTCGTCCGATTTAGATCTGGTTGCGATGAGCGCATTTCTGCGTTAGCAACATTGTTGGGTTATTTGGCACATTTAAAATTCATTATTGCTTTATTATTATTATTATTATTATTATTATTATTATTATCATTATTTATTATTATTATCATTATTATCATTATTATTACCATTATTATTATTATTGTTATCATTAATTTATTAAAATTTGTTATAATATAAAAATCTGTTTTTTAAAATAAATAACATTAACATCTTTTCCAAATTAATATGAAAACCTATTATTTTTAAGAAAAACTTTTTTTTAGATAAATTTAAAATAATAACTAAAATCCTTTTTTTAAAATAATAACTAGAACCGTTATTTATTTTATTTTATTATTGTTCAATTCAAATTTCATTATCATATTGTATCTGCTCCTCTCATGTAATCTCGCGAACTTAACAATCGCTCTTTAAATTCTGCCTTTAAATTTCTGCTTGCATGGTTTAAATTATGACATTATCTCTCTGTTTGCATGATTCAATTATCTCACGCGTTTACTATTATTTCTGTCACATTGCACACATCCGAAGGTTAGGTCTAACTGTTTGGCCGCCGCGCCAATAGTCCGTAAAACTTCACACATTCAATTTCAAATCCTCAAAACTACAAACTACAAACCCTAATTTTCACAAATGCCTCGCCGCAGGCAAAATTACAATTTTACCCTTAGCATTAGGTCAAAGAGCCGCCGCGCTCATTTTAGGGTTTCCCGCCGTGGAATCCCTAATTTAACCCTAATTACAACTTAACATTTCAACGTAGAGATTTGGAGTTTCTACACTCCACGTAAGCGTGTCCTTAAGATGCGTTTATTCCCCTTGAGACCTTGACCACAGTCAAGAAGTTTCTAACCTCCCTATTGAGGGGAACTACGATTACTCTGATTCCACTCCCGTAAGGATACGTAGGCACAAGATGCGATGTCTTGCCGAGTAAACTTAGAATTAACCCCCTTTATTATTTATTATTGCTTATTTATATTTTATTTATCTTTGCTATTTAATTATTTTGCTTATTATTTTGTAATTGTTTCTTGGATGTAAAGTTGTTTAATTATTTAATTATTATTATGGTTAGTAATTAGGGAGTGTAACAACATGTATGTAATATTAAAATAAATTTAGATCACTTTTAAATAAAGATAATTAAAATAAACACGTCACACACGTAAGTCGATTTTAATCGCCGTCTCACTTCCTAAGGATATCCCTCAAGTTGCCTACGAATAATGGTTAAGTGGGGTGTATAAAGCAAGTCCCTCAAATAAAAAAAATCATCAAAGTCCCTTATGGTTGCCTTTACAAATCAAGTCCCTTTCGAAAAATGATGATGGTCCCCTTATATGTGCTTATTACATCCCACAATGGCCTTCAAAGTCAAATTGTCCCTCACATGTCCCTTAACATCCAAAGTAAGGACTACCTACTCCATTATAGTAGGGATAGTCTTACTAAAGGAAAGAATAAAGAATAAGAAAGACCTTTAAACATTAGGGTAGGTTACTCCTAGGTGCTTGCTCACTTCAAAACTGTTTCACACTTAAACAAATTTTCAACGAGTTTTCAAACAAGTTCTTAACACATCCTTACATGGATTATTTATTAACTATTCTGAAAATTTTCTATTCACACACTACACTTTCAAAACAATTCAAAAGTGAGCTTAAGTACCTAAGAGCCCATGGATAACCATGGATGAAAAGGGTGCTAACACCTTCCCTTTTCATAATCTACCCCCCGGACCCAAAATATTCTCTAAGGTCTTTCCTGTTCTTTTATAACCTTTCCTTATGGATAAAATAAAAGTCGGTGGTGACTCTTGCTATCCGCAACATTGTTTAAAGTCAGTTCACCGGGTTACAGAACTGGCGACTCTGCTGGGGATCTATTTAAGAGGGGTACCCTTAGGAATTAAGATCACTTTAAATTGTTTGCCTTGTTTGCTTTATTATTATATTGTTGGGGTGCTCTTATGTGTGAAAGGTCCTAACCCGGATCTAGTGTACCTTAGGTAAATGGCAATAGACCAAGGAAACTGTACGACGTATATCGATACGGTTGATCTGGTGGCCATAGTTAGTGTGACTTCTTGGTTGGTGCTTATATTCCTTAAGTCAAGTTGAGGATAATATTGAGGCTGCCATATGTTGTCAATGCACTAACTGACTTTTAGAACCCTAGTTAACTCATCTTGGCCTTTAGAAAGTAGTGAGGTAACCGGCTTTGGTGCAGACTGAAGTTGGTTGACACTCGATACTACGCTCATTGAGATCTTAAACTTGGAGGGTTTTGGTTGGCAAGTAAGTTGCCTTCTGAACAACCACCCTTGTGAAGGATCAATGATATTGAGATCCCTTAGAACCTGGTTACTTTTGTAGGACAGGATGAACCATCTAACTTCAGGGGAGGGAACTTGCCTTTGAACCTCATGCAAGCCTTTAAACCTAGGGCTATGGTGTGACTTGTTTGTGTGTGCCACATGTTTGTGATTGAGCATGACATCATGACATCATCATGCATCATAAGCATATCATTTTCCCTAACCATTTCAAGGACCAAAGGATTTATCTTTGTTCTTTGTTGCAGGTCATGGCTTCTGCTCGTAGAAACACCATCAGGATCAACTTTGTAGGGATACCTGCTAAGCTCAAGGAGTTGGTTTCCCTGGTGCCTGATCATTCCCAGTTCAACAAGAGACATGGTCACTTATTGGATCTAGTTACTTCAGGGTTCAGTGAAGACATGATGAGTGTGCTGTTTCAGTTCTTTGACCCTAAGCACCATTGCTTTACATTTCCTGATTATCAGCTGGTTCCAACCATGGAGGAGTTCTCTAAACTTCTGGGTATACCTGTTCTTGATCAGAAGCCATTCACAGGCTTAGAGAAGGAGCTTAAACCAGAAGTTATTGCTGCAGCTCTACATCTGAAGAAGTCTGGCATTGTTCTAGAGACGAGAAGTGGAGTTAAAGGTATTCTTGCCAAGGTATTAGTGGATAAAGCCCAAATGTTCTTGAAGGCTATGAGCTACGATGCTTTTGAGGAGATCTTAGCCTTATTGATTTATGGCTTAGTGTTGTTCCCCAATCCTGATCAGTTCATAGACGTTCATGCCATCAACATATTCCTGAGTCACAATCCAGTGCCTACCTTACTTGGAGACATCCTACATTCTCTTCACACCCGTACTACAAGGGCAAGAGGAACTTTGATGTGCTGCATACCTTTACTTTCTAGGTGGTTTATTTCTCACCTTCCTCGCTCAGTAATGAAGAATGAGCAAGGGTTCAGATGGTCCAAGAGGATCATGTCACTTTCTCACTCAGACATCCATTGGTGCTCCAGATCTATGGAGAATGTCACCATCATTGACCGTTGTGGGGAGTTTCCTAATGTGCCACTTCTAGGCATAAGAGGAGGCATCACCTACAACCCATCTCTAGCTTTACGACAGTTTGGTTACGCCCGGAGCGATGGTCCACATGACATGTTGATTCAGGGCATTGTGTTTGATTACGACAACGATCTTCAGGGTTACCGTCAGAGATTCATCCGAGCTTGGGGAAAGGTAAACAGGATTGACAGCAAGACACTGGAGCCTAAGTACACTATTCCTATGGAGGCTTATCTCAGATGGGTACGATCTCGTGCTCAGACACTCATGATGCCATATCCTGCCATCCTACCAGTTACCATGGAACCTGTTGCTGAAGGAGACACAGCTTATACCATCCTTCACCCAGACATGCCTACTGATATGGAAGACTTGCAGAGATCATGGATCCAACTGAAAGAGCAAAGGGATACTTTCGAGGCTCATTACAAAGCAAGCCAAGCAAGGATCCTAGAGCTAACAAAGCTACTTCATGAGGAACGAAACCTTAACTCATACCTCAACACAAAGAGGAAACGTCCATGGGAGACTTAAAACCCCATCTTTTGTACTTATTTCGTTTTCATTTTTTGTAAGCCTAAAAGGCAAAACAAGTTATTACTAATAAAAAGTTACTTTCTTGTTTGTTTAAGCAAATTTAAATCCTGCGGTCCTTGAAAACATTGCATATGCATTCCCATATCATTGCATCACAGGTTTATAATTGTGCACAGGTTTCTCATCTTCTCGCTGTTTATTTCAGCAATGGCTCTTGAACAATCAGTTAAGGATCTCCAGGCACAGAATGCACAGTTCCAAGAGCTGATCCTGAACCTATCCAAGGGGCAGGATGAATTGAAGACACTGCTGGCCAAGAAGACTAAGAAGGCTAGAAAGTCTGCTGGGTTGCTCAACATGGGAAGAAGGTTCAAAGGTCCTGTCAAGGCCCAGGAACATGTTGAAGACTATGAATCTGAAGAATCTGAGCAGGAGAGAGGCAGTCTCCACAACACTATGGGGGACTCTGATTCTGAGGCTAACTACTACCATGAGCCTAACGAAGACAAATTCAAGATGCTGGTGGATAGAATGGATGCTATGGAATTACAGAAATCATCTGGGCTAGATTTTGAGGATTTGAGCTTGATATCTGGGGTGGTCATACCCATTGGGTTCAAAGTTCCTACATTTGTTGTCTATGATGGGGTCTCTTGTCCCAAATTGCATCTGAGGTCTTATGTCAGAAGAATGCAACCCCACACTGCTGATAAAAAGTTGTGGATCCATTTCTTTCAAGAGAGTTTATCTGGAGCTCAGCTAGAGTGGTATTATCAGTTGGAGAGTGTCAACATCAGAGATTGGAATGACCTTGCTGAAGCTTTCTACAAGCAGTATCAATACAATGCCGACTTAGCCCCCACTCGCATGCAGCTTCAAAGCATGTCTATGGGTGCCAAAGAAAGCTTTAAGGAGTATGCTCAGAAGTGGAGAGACTTAGCTGGAAGAGTTCAACCCCCTTTGACTGATAGGGAGTTGGTTGATATGTTCATGTGTACGCTGAATGGTCCGTTTTACAGTCATCTCATTGGAAGCTCATCATCTGGCTTCACTGAGTTGATCATGACAGGAGAGCGAGTAGAGAATGGTATCAAGAGTGGTAAGATCCAAGTGGGCACTTCTTCATCAGGTGTTGCAAAGAAGCCTCCCACTGGGAAGAGAGAATCTAATGCTGTGTATGGTCAGCCTGATCGTAACAGAAGGCATCAGTCTGTTAGTGCAGTTCATATTTCAAATCCAACTCCTGCAACAACAGAGCAGCCTCAAGGCAACCAACAGAGGGCTAGAAGGCAGTTCACGAAGATCAACATGTCAATGGCTCAGGCATTGCAACACTTGTTGAAGGCTGAACTTATTACCCTGAGGGAGGCTCCTCAGAATCCCAATGTTACCTCTCCCAAGTACAATCCCAATGCACGATGTGCATATCATTCAAACTGTCCAGGACATGATACTAATAACTGCTGGGTCTTGAAGAACAAAATTCAGGATATGATTGACGCTGGAGAAATTGAGTTTGATCCACCAGGTACTCCAAATGTGATTACCGCTCCAATGCCAAATCACGAGAAGACTGTCAACGCCATTGATGAAGATATTGATGAAGATCTGCATGTCTATTCAGTTATGGAGTTGAGCACACCATTGTCTGTTATCAAAAAGAGGTTAGTACAAGCTGGGGTCTTTCCAGGTTGTCATGAAGATTGTCTATATTGTACCTATAAGCCGGATAGTTGCTTCATTTTGAGAGATGGGATTCAACGTCTCATGGATAAATATACTATAGTGTTTGAAAGAAGACCAGCATCTGTAGAAAGTATGGTGGATCATCTGACTCAGGGTAAGAAGATTGAAGAGGTTGACATGGTTGACAAAGTACCACTAAGAATCACTTCAAAGGGTCCCATTAAAATCACTCATCAGGGCCCAATCAAGATTACTGCTGAAGGTCCTGTGAAAGTTATTGCTGAAGCCAGAGTAGCTCCTCTGATCATTACCACTCCTGGTCCTATTCCTTATACATCTGACAAAGCTGTGCCTTGGCACTATGGGTCTGATGTTTACATCCATGGTGTCAAGCAGGAGCCTTTACCTGATATGCCTGTTGACATTGATAATATTGCTGGATCTAGCAAGATCACTCGTAGTGGAAGAGTCTTCTCTCCTCCAGTTGCTTCTAAGAGTGCAGTTACCCCTGCTGTTACTTCCACCACTGATGCTCGGGGCAAGGGTCCTGTTATTGAGCCTGTATCTACTGATGTGCCAGCTGCTGATGACCTCTCTAAGCAGATGGAAGAAGTATTGAAAATCATTCACAAGAGTGATTATGATATTGTTGATCAGCTGGGGCATACTCCCTCAAAGATTTCTATGCTCTCCCTGTTATTATGTTCTGAGGCTCATGCCAAGTCATTGATCAAGTTTCTAAAGATGGCTCATGTACCCAGTGCAATTTCTGTGGACCAGTTTGAGAATTGTGTTGCGCACCTGACCTATGACAACGGGTTAGGATTTTCTGATGCTGACTTGACCCCTGCCAAGAGGGATCATAACAGGGCCTTGCATATTTCAATTGAATGCAGGGGCACTACCCTGTCTCATGTGCTGATAGACAATGGTTCCTCTCTGAATGTGTTGCCTAAGGAAGTCCTGAACAAGATGAGTCCTGAAGATACGGTATTGAAGCCCAGTAATATTGTGGTAAAGGCTTTTGATGGTTCTAGAAGAGTAGTGCATGGGGAAATTGATCTTCCAATCAAGGTTGGTTCTCAGGTGTTCACTGCTACATTCTATGTGATGGATATTCGTCCTTCGTACTCATGTCTGCTTGGTCGTCCCTGGATCCATGGGGCAGGTGCTGTGACCTCCACATTACATCAAAAGTTGAGATATCCGGTGAATGGAAAAGTTGTTACTGTCTTTGGAGAGGAAGAATACTTTGTCAGCCATGTAAACACTTTCAAGTATCTGGAAGTAGAAGGTGAATACATTGAAACTCCATGTCAGTCATTTGAAGTGGTTCCCTGGGCTGTTAAGGATTGTGTGACTCCTCCTGCTGCGAAGAAGGTTCCTGTGGTCATCAGAAACCCTCCAACAATGGCAATGGCCTCCCTCAATGATGCAAAAGCTGTGGTGGAAGAAGGTGGTTGTACTATTTGGGGTCAGCTTCCTGATATTCCATACAAGTCTGACAAGTTTGGTTTGGGTTTCACTGCAGAGTCCCAGAAGGATGTTCGTCGTGCTCGTGCTGTTCGTATCACCAATCAAGGGGTTATCAATGCTGTGGGAGATCAAGATGAAGACTACAACTTGGAGGCATGGATTCTTCCTACTGTGGGTGCTGGACTCAATAATTGGACAGCTGAAGATGTTATCCCTATCTCCTTTAGTCAGGAGTAAATACTATTACTGTGTTATGTTTTTAAATTTATAATTTCTGGAACAATTAAAACTTTCAAGCCATGTGCCTTACCCGGGGCACAATGGTGTGCTTGTTACGGGTTGTCATCTCATTTGCATACTTCATTCGATAAAATCAGTGGACGTTTCGTTTTCGTAAATATTGTGTTCCTTGTCTTTCTTTTTCTTTTATTTTTGCTTTATCAGCTATGTGTTCTTACACACACCCACGTCACTAAAATGCCGATCCTCATCCACTCTGGATCCAATTGATAACAGTTCTACTATTGCCAATTACAATTTCGAGAATCCGACCTATCAAACTGAAGACGGAAACGAGGACGATTGTGAAATATCTGTAGGGCTTGCTAGGTTGTTACAACAAGAAGAGAAAGCTATACAGCCACATGAAGAGCCAGTCGAAGTTGTGAATCTGGGAACTGAAGAAAACAGAAAAGAGGTCCAGATAGGGGCTGATTTAGACAACACTGCTCAGCATAAGAATGCAGGGGCAACATATCAGCGTGCTATGGTGGCTTTGTTTCATGATATGATTCATCATGAGATAGAGGTATATGTGGATGATATGATAGCCAGGTCTCAGAATGAAGAACAACATCTTGATCATCTGCACAAGTTGTTTGAGAGGTTGAAGAAATACAGGTTGAGATTAAATCCAAACAAGTGTACTTTTGGAGTTAGATCTGGAAAGCTCCTGGGTTTCATTGTCAGTGGAAAAGGTATTGAAGTGGATCCTGCAAAAGTGAAAGCTATACGAGAGATGCCAGCTCCCCGTACTGAGAAGGAGGTTAGAGGTTTCTTGGGACTACATTGCAAGATTTATTTCCCAATTAACTACCATCTGTGAGCCAATCTTCAAGTTGTTGAAGAAAGATCAGGTGATGGAATGGAATGATGAGTGCCAGACTGCCTTTGATGAAATCAAGAGATATTTGCTAGAACCTCCAATTTTAATGCCACCAGTTGATGGAAGACCCTTGATTATGTATTTAACAGTATTAGACAACTCAATGGGGTGTGTATTGGGGCAACATGACGAGTCTGGTCGAAAAGAGCAGGCAATATACTACCTTAGCAAAAAGTTTACCGACTGTGAAACAAAATACTCACTGCTCGAGAAAACTTGCTGCGCTTTGGCACGGGCTGCTCGCCGACTAAGACAGTATATGTTGACCCATACTACCTTGTTGATTTCAAAGATGAATGGGGCAGTTGAAGCTGCTAATAAGAACATTAAGAAGATTGTACAGAAGATAACTGTTACTTACAAGGATTGGCACGAGATGTTACCATTTGCTCTGCATGGTTATCGTACTACAATACGTACTTCAACCGGGGCAACCCCATTCTCCTTGGTCTATGGTATGGAAGCAGTTCTGCCTATTGAAGTTCAGATCCCCTCCTTGAGAATTATGAAGGATGCAGGCTTGGATGAAGATGAGTGGATTCAGACTCGACTTGACCAGATAAATTTGATTGATGAGAAAAGGTTAGCAGCAGTTTGTCATGGCCAGATGTACCAGAAACGGATGATCAAAGCTTTTAACAAGAAGGTTAAGCCAAAGGTATATCAGGCTGGTGACTTGGTAATCAAGCGTATCATATTACCACAGGGTGATCCTAGGGGCAAGTGAACTCCAGCATATGAGGGACCATTTGTAGTCAAGACAGTGTTCTCAGGAGGTGCCATGATATTGACTACAATGGATGGTGAAGACTTCCCACAACCTGTAAACGCAGACATAGTTAAAAAATACTACGCATAAAAAGAGACCCGCTAGGTTGACAGGCCTAGGCAAAAATAAGGGCATCCCGGCAAACCAAAAGGGTTTGGGCAAAAATTAGGGATATATATATAAAAAGATGTACACCCGGCAAGTCGAAAACCTGAAAAGGCGGCTTGGGCAAAAAAGGGTATCCCGGTGGATTGAAAACCTGAAAGGGCAATCCAGGCAAAAGTTAGGGATTAAAGCGTATGACTATGTCTCGTTTGGATCACTCATGAAACTGCAACCAGTTGTACTACTTACTCCAGCTCAAACAGATAAAGCTCAATCCAATCGTTTCCGTCTCAACAGCAAGAAGATGAGATACTTGAGGGGCAATAGTAGAATTGAAACTCAATAGGATTATTTCCCACATAGCTGATTCTTTTTGTAAAACTTCATGACAAAATTCTCTTACTAGGGTTTATGTCTCCTTGTACAAACTTACCCGTGTATGGGTCACTTTTGATATAAATAAATTCCATCTTTTGAATCCAGATTTACTTTTACCCTATTTACATAAGCGAAACGTCCATTGGTTGTGTTTGAATGTATGTATGCCTTTGAATATGATTGATGTTTACCAGAAATGCATGTATGCTTTTAATATGATTGATGTTTACCAGAAATGCATGAAAATGCAGTAATAGTATTTACTAAGGACGAACGAGGGAAGGATTTCAACGAAGCTTCGCCGGTCCATCTTTACAAGACAGTTACAAACCATCAGTAGGACTAATCCATTTTCACAAAGTCTAATCTCCCCTGGAATTTATATCCATCTCTTTTATCCTCATACGGATATACGGGAAATTACTTTCCCATAAGGGCACGATGAACGAAGACGGGATGTTATACTTATCCTACTATCAAACGAAAACGAAGGTTATCTATACCCTACTATCCCCAACAACGGGAGGTTATCTATACCTTGTTATCCCCAACAACGGGAGGTTATCTATACCTTGTTATCCCCAGTAGACGGAGGGTTATATATTCTTCAACAAATCGGGATTTATTTTCCTTGGCCAGCAGTTGTTATACAAGGATATCCAGACACTTCCAGCAGTGTCATATCATACATACATCATTTACATCATACCATAACATATATGTCTATAGTACATTACCTAAGTGCATCATGTCATACGTGCATACATAAAGCATAAACTAATGTTGTTATACAGAATGCTACCTTGTTTCCAGGTTAATTATCCAACAAACAAGCTTATGATCTTTGGGACTGCTTTATTGTAACCTCAGGGTTACTTTATCCTCCTGAAGAGCTTCTTATTACTTTGGACTGCTTTATTGTAACCTCAGGGTTATTTTATCCTCCTGATAGCCTCTCATGACTTCAAGACTGCTTTGGAGCTACTGATTGCTCTATCCTCCTGAAATCATCCTATTACTTCAAGACTGCTTTAGAGCTATTCATTGCTCTATCCTCATGAGGTCATATTACTACTTCAAGACTGCTTTAGAGCTATTCATTGCTCTATCCTCCTGAAGCCATCTAATTATTTCAAGACTGCTTTAGAGTTATCCATTGCTCTATCCTCCTGAAATTACATTATTATTTCAAGACTGCTTTAGAGCTATCCATTGCTCTATCCTCCTGAAATCATTACTTCAAGACTGCTTTAGAGCTATCGATTGCTCTATCCTCCTGAAGACATATCACATTATTATTTCAAGACTGCTTTAGAGCCATTCATTGTTCTATCCTCCTGAAATCATATCATTGCTTCAAGACTGCTTTAGGGTTATCACTATTTGCTCTATCCTCATGAAGACATGCTGCTACATCATTATTATTCCAGACTCCTGACAGCTTTCATCATACACCCATATTTTGAACTGCTCCCCCCCTAGTGGCATCTTTAAGCCCACTCAATCATATTCAACTAGCCATCTGTACCACTCTAGTGCACTGGTGAGTGCAAATTTTTGGGCTTTTGTGTTCAATCCCCTTCAACCTTCCAGGTTACGACTGGCAAATATACCAATCTAACCCCTCAGGTTTCAGAAAATTGAACAGGGGCAGCTGTTGCACCCCAAAATTTGCCCTCACAATACAAGACTTTGTGTTCTAAGAAGGTTCACAAGGTTCACAAGTTCTCCAACAACTTGCATAACCTTTCATGAAGTTCATAAAGTCCACAAGCTACTTTATGAAGGTTCACAAGGTTCACAAGTCCCACAGTGCTTTCAATACCTTTCATGAGGTTCATGAAGTCCATAGGTTGCTTCTTGAAGGTTCACAAGCTTCACAATGCCTCCCATGAGTATCACAAGATATCTTATGAAGATTCACAAGGTTCACAAAGTTCACAATTGGTCAGAAGAGTTGACAATTCCCTCAGACAATGCACCTCCTAAACAGTGCATCCAAAACTAGGGTTTTGACTTTAATCAGGCTAAATGGACTTCCAAGACTTCAAGTGAGCTTCATAACATCTTATATGTGTATAAGAACCCCCATGTCAAGTTTCAAGACTTTTCTCAAAAGTTTGCTCAGTCAGATGATCAGATAAGTCAAAAGCAGTCAATGCAGTTAAAAAGTCAAACTGAGGTCAACTGTGGTCAAACCAAAGTCAAACTTCATGATTTTTTGCCAACATCAAAGAGAGGTTGGGTGAGAAATATTATCATAATAACTGTAATACCCCAAATTTTGCCCTAAGATTTGTCGTCGCATTTCATTGCATTTAATCAATTACTAACAAATTTGTGTAGTCGTTTGACTTTTTGCAGGTAAATATCATATGGCATGCATTTTTTTTCTAAAAAGTAAAAATGGCACAATTGGCAGGAGGACATGTGTAAGGAGTTATGAGTGTGAGAGGTTGAGAGTTCGAATCTCACCTTTGTCATTTTTTTTGTTTTTTATTATTTTTACTCTAAATTTTTCTATCTTTCATTAAAAAAATAACAAAAATAGTTTTTTATTATTATTTAATTATTATTTTCGTATTTTAATTAAATCATTTTTTAAAATATTATTTTTTTCACTTTTTTCTAAATTATTCATAAAAATATCCAAAAAATCATAAAATAAAAAATATTGAAAAAAATTTTGTTCTTTTTATAATATTTTTTATTTTAGGAATCAATAGGATTATTAGTTTTTATTTTAAGTTTATTTTAATTATTTTAAATTATTTAAATTTTATTTTTTCTTAACTAATTATTTAGTTTGGGCTTTAAAATGGGCTTTAGGGACATTATTGACAATTTGGTGTTAACCCTAATTTGTTCCCTATATATACATGTGTTGCCTTGTTGGAAAACAGGAGAGAATGAAAAAAACCTAAGAAGAGTGAGTGCCGTTTGCCGTTATTTAGTTTTCTTCTTCATCCATTACTATTGTTTCTTTTTCTTCATCGTTTACCGTTATTTCTTTTCCTTCATCTATTACTGTTGTTTCTTTTTCTTCATCTTTTACCGTTATTTCTTTTTCTTCATCTATTACCGTTATTTCTTTTTCTTTATCTATTACTGTTACGTTTATATATATATAATTTTTAAATTGTTAGAGTTTATATATATAAGATTTTTGATCGAATTATGTCGATACGATGTTTGCACATTTGTGTGCATGACGCGTGACATTTGTGTTAGTTCGATCTGGTTGCGATGATCGCATTTTTGTGTGAGCAATAATACTATTTTTTGCTTAATTTCTTTTTCTTTGCGATAAATTTTGTTTCGTCCGATTTAGATCTGGTTGCGATGAGCGCATTTCTGCGTTAGCAACATTGTTGGGTTATTTGGCACATTTAAAATTCATTATTGCTTTATTATTATTATTATTATTATTATTATTATTATTATTATCATTATTTATTATTATTATCATTATTATCATTATTATTACCATTATTATTATTATTGTTATCATTAATTTATTAAAATTTGTTATAATATAAAAATCTGTTTTTTAAAATAAATAACATTAACATCTTTTCCAAATTAATATGAAAACCTATTATTTTTAAGAAAAACTTTTTTTTAGATAAATTTAAAATAATAACTAAAATCCTTTTTTTAAAATAATAACTAGAACCGTTATTTATTTTATTTTATTATTGTTCAATTCAAATTTCATTATCATATTGTATCTGCTCCTCTCATGTAATCTCGCGAACTTAACAATCGCTCTTTAAATTCTGCCTTTAAATTTCTGCTTGCATGGTTTAAATTATGACATTATCTCTCTGTTTGCATGATTCAATTATCTCACGCGTTTACTATTATTTCTGTCACATTGCACACATCCGAAGGTTAGGTCTAACTGTTTGGCCGCCGCGCCAATAGTCCGTAAAACTTCACACATTCAATTTCAAATCCTCAAAACTACAAACTACAAACCCTAATTTTCACAAATGCCTCGCCGCAGGCAAAATTACAATTTTACCCTTAGCATTAGGTCAAAGAGCCGCCGCGCTCATTTTAGGGTTTCCCGCCGTGGAATCCCTAATTTAACCCTAATTACAACTTAACAATTCAACGTAGAGATTTGGAGTTTCTACACTCCGCGTAAGCGTGTCCCTAAGATACGTTTATTCCCCTTGAGACCTTGACCACAGTCAAGAAGTTTCTAACCTCCCTATTGAGGGGAACTACGATTACTCTGATTCCACTCCCGTAAGGATACGTAGGCACAAGATGCGATGTCTTGCCGAGTAAACTTAGAATTAACCCCCTTTATTATTTATTATTGCTTATTTATATTTTATTTATCTTTGCTATTTAATTATTTTGCTTATTATTTTGTAATTGTTTCTTGGATTTAAAGTTGTTTAATTATTTAATTATTATTATGGTTAGTAATTAGGGAGTGTAACAACATGTATGTAATATTAAAATAAATTTAGATCACTTTTAAATAAAGATAATTAAAATAAACACGTCACACACGTAAGTCGATTTTAATCGCCGTCTCACTTCCTAAGGATATCCCTCAAGTTGCCTACGAATAATGGTTAAGTGGGGTGTATAAAGCAAGTCCCTCAAATAAAAAAAATCATCAAAGTCCCTTATGGTTGCCTTTACAAATCAAGTCCCTTTCGAAAAATGATGATGGTCCCCTTATATGTGCTTATTACATCCCACAATGGCCTTCAAAGTCAAATTGTCCCTCACATGTCCCTTAACATCCAAAGTAAGGACTACCTACTCCATTATAGTAGGGATAGTCTTACTAAAGGAAAGAATAAAGAATAAGAAAGACCTTTAAACATTAGGGTAGGTTACTCCTAGGTGCTTGCTCACTTCAAAACTGTTTCACACTTAAACAAATTTTCAACGAGTTTTCAAACAAGTTCTTAACACATCCTTACATGGATTATTTATTAACTATTCTGAAAATTTTCTATTCACACACTACACTTTCAAAACAATTCAAAAGTGAGCTTAAGTACCTAAGAGCCCATGGATAACCATGGATGAAAAGGGTGCTAACACCTTCCCTTTTCATAATCTACCCCCCGGACCCAAAATATTCTCTAAGGTCTTTCCTGTTCTTTTATAACCTTTCCTTATGGATAAAATAAAAGTCGGTGGCGACTCTTGCTATCCGCAACATTGTTTAAAGTCAGTTCACCGGGTTACACCAGTGCATAAAGATATGCGTGGAAAGTGGATGCCCAATTATGAAGGCCCATTTGTTGTAAAGACTGTTTTCTCTGGAGGGTCTCTGATACTTACAACAATGGATGGTGAAGAGCTGGCACATCCCGTGAATTCTGATGCAGTCCGAAAATATTATGCCTAAAAACCCGCTAAGTCGAAAACCTGCAAAAGGCGACTTAGGCAAAAGTAAGGGTTGAAAAAAAGAAATAATAATAGAAAGCTCGCTAAGTTGAAAACCCGAAAGGGCGGCTTAGGCAAAAAAGAGCGTCCCGGTGGATTGAAAACCCGAAAGGGCGGTCCAGGCAAAAGTTAGGGACAAAGGCATTTCATTGCATCAGAAAACGCCGATCATTGCAAACACACTTTCCACATGAGAGCCATTTTCCAGTTCTTTCATCCTAGTCCAAAGCAAGATTCTGGTTTAGTCTTAGTTATTAGTGTCAGTAGGTGTCGTTGGATTCAATGTAACCTTTTCCCATGTTGCCAATTTCAAAACATAATCATCTGTGGAGCTATGCCTTCAGCAAGCTTCCACCCTTTAATAAAAGATACCATTCCTTGGTGCATTACTCTTTGTTTTCTATTGTTATGCAAAATGCAGTTATTCTTAAAAACTTGGAAAATGAAAGGTGCATTTAAAATTTTTCAAAACTGTTCTTCAAAAACGCAATCGAAATATAAGAAATTACTTTGACTAGTGGAAATTTCGGAAGGATCTCTTTGCTCCTCGAAAATCTCATTGCTGCAGAAACACTTTTAAATCATCACTCTGACACAGTCCCCAGCGAGACTATAAGCCGACAACCTTTTCTTGGGTAACTCGAAAGTGTCCCTCAGGTTTCCTCTCCCCATGAGAAGACGTGATACTGTGCACCCAAGCAATTTACTTTCTCCCCAGAGAATTCAGAATTGTGAAACCAGATTTGGTCCTACCATTCCTTCCCATGATTGACGTATTGGTTGCAGAGAACGCAGGGTATCTCCGTCGAGATGTTTATTTCATCTCTCGTCCCTGGTCTGTTTCGTCAGCCTATGCAAGGGCTTAAGCATCACATGCCTGTTTCATTACATACTCATTACATACTCATGGCATACTCATTTCATAACATCTTGCATATTTAACTACATAGACATTAACATACATTCACATCAACATATGCATCAACATATGCGTTAGCATTCACAGGTTCATTGTGTCTCGCCATCATTGGTTGTTACCGCCGAGTAACTGGGTCGGTCCATTCTCTCCAAATAGATTGTCAGCCCTAAGCACAAAATACATATGTGTTTCCAAGTTTCCCTACGAAGCTCGATCCTCGTGGATGACGGTTACTTCAGCTATCTTTCCTCGCCAGGATAAGATATCTACCCTTCGAGTTCATTCCCTCGATGGAGTCTTGATTACCAGTTTTCTTTCTAGCTCGATCCTAGATTGAATCTCAGTCTTGTCGGTCGTCAAGCCCAACCAGACGTGCATTTATTTTGCACCATCTAAAGATTTCCACCATACCATGACGGATACGCGACTGTTCTCGCCCGAGAAGTTTATCACTGTACCCGGATGTGCATTTATTTTGCACTATCTTTCAAGAAAATCAACTACAATCCTTTACAGATACACGCCAGTTCACGCCCGGATAATTTATTATTACAATCCTACATCTTACAACATCAATATACGACATTTCTCATCTAAGAAGCCGATCCCATCTTCGTTATGACTCGCAGCAAATGGCCATCTCCATGGAGCAGTTGGGCTTCCATTTTCCCTGTCGTCTTGAAGTATAGGGAGGTTTTGAACCAAATCGTATTCAGCAGAGCACGATCTTGAAGTACGGGGAGGTTTGAGCGGAATCATATTCAGGAGAGCACGATCTTGAATTATGAAGAAGTTCATTTACCCTTTAGTAAAAGAAGGAGCGGAATCATATTCAGGAGAGCACGATCTTGAATTATGAAGAAGTTCATTTACCCTTTAGTAAAAGAAGGAGCGGAATCATATTCAGGAGAGCACGATCTTGAATTATGAAGAAGTTCATTTACCCTTTAGTAAAAGAAGGAGCGTAATCATATTCAGGAGAGCACGATCTTGAATTATGAAGAAGTTCATTTACCCTTTAGTAAAAAAGGAGCAGAATCATATCCAAGAGAGCACGATCTTGAGGTATGAGGATGTTCAGTTCACCCTTTTCATATTCAGGAGAGCACGATCTTGAAGTATGAAGAAGTTCATTTATCCTTCAGTAAGAGAAGAATCAGAATCGTATTCCAGGCGCCGACCATAAATACGAGAAGATTTATTTATCAGATAAGCAGCAGCCTCTTTATTTGAGTGCTTATTCGTTTTGGCATGTAAGTCCCTTCCAACGATAAGTGACAGTTCTCCCTCGAGAAGCTTATCAGGGCATTTCCCATTAAAGTCCATTTATTTTGGCATACAGCCGGTTCTTTTCACCCTGTATATTTGCTACGGATTCCTGAAAAGTCCGTTTGATCCTGTCACGAGGGATAGTTTACAGAAGCTTGGATGTTATTCTTTGCTCAATGCTCCAGCATTCTGTAATCGATCTTGCAATCGTACGTGATCCAGTTTTATTTTTAGATTCCCCAGTGGAGGCCGTCTCATAGGTACCATCTCTATTTGAGAATCTCGTCCCTTTTCTAAAAAAGACAATTGGTCGTGTTCGCACCAGTTGACCATCATTTTTAGAATTCCACAGTGTTGTACTGTGTCCCAGCGCGTCGTTTTCCCCGGTGTGTTCTTCTTGTAGCGTCTGTCCCTGTGTCGTCGTATTCGTCAGCATTTTCGCATCCATCATCCCAGCATACGCATCATATCATATTCATGGCATCGGCGGCATTAGTCTGTTCTCGCTTTGTCCATAGCATCGCATATTGTCGCATATAAGGGCAAAATTTTCGGTTATCTATATTTAAATCTCTCCACCACGATTCCTCGAGTCTCTGTCACTCAAATCGTCCGGTGTAGCTATTTAAATAGGGGCAACTGTAATACCCCAAATTTTACCCTCATATTTAGTCAGTCATTTCGCATATCATGTCATCTGTGCATTTGCTAACCACTAACAAGTCATGGAGGTATTTGTTTCGCAGGATTGGATCCAGGGGTATTTTGGTCATTTTACGTGGAAGACGGGCTGTTACTAAATTTTGAGGCATTTGAGGCATTTACCTATCACCAGGTTTGATTATATCAAGGCGCCAATTCCATGTGTTTGGTATCGAAATTTATCGGGCGCAGCTGGATTTAAGATCTGGTTTATCACTCATGGTTTATTTCCAGAGTACTCCCGACGCTGTTAATAAGGCACAATTTTAATAGAGTATTATTGGATTGTTGCTCACAGTCTTTGGTCGGTGGAATTCAATTACGGGCAAGGGTATCATGGATATTGAATCTGTGGTGATTACGGCGTGCACCCGTGTTTTGGTTATAAAACTGTTGGTTAGCATTTAAGTTGGAAGGCAATGGAATTTAATCAATTGATGAGATTATGACTACAGATGAGACGTGCGTGAACAAGAATATCATTCGCGAATAGTTATGATTTATGACTAGAATAATGAATTTAAATATTTGTGGATTTATTCACAAATGTTTGCAATTTATAACTAGAAGTAAACATAAACAATTTCAAAGTTGAATGATCATGGAAACTTTTGGGAATTTTTATTTCATAAAGAATGTCATGGTACAATAGGAGTTGAATCACTTTACATTCTGAGTTGCTGTAAAATTAAAATACAAATGGTACATCTATCCTAAAATCCTAAGTCCTAAAGATCATTGGAGTCTTCATGAGATTCATCCATTGGACCGTATTCCATGTTCGTATCCGATTAACCTGCACAAATACAAAACAGAACAAACAGAATAGAAAAATGTTAGAATTTGTTTTCGACACTCTCAGAACAGTGTCATCATCGAGTGCCGGGAGTGGCACAACCGAAGCTGCGTCCTACCCCCGTTACCGATCCGCGCCGTTGGCGTCATATCAGGTAACACCTGTTCTTATCATGAGGGACATTCGAGAGATAGAAGTGATAAAAGAAGCGGGACTGATTCACTTTTGCCGCAATTGGATTTCCAAACTGATACGAGAGTAAGGCAACATAGGCAAATTTGGACTCAGACCCGGATGCCGGCAGGTCTGAGTCGTTTTTGGTTTCGAAAAATTCCAACACCTGAAACTCCACAAACAGCATCAGTACAACAGAACTCAAAGCAAAACAAGCTGCATAAACAAAACAGCAACTAGGCAAAAGGAAAGCCCGCGCCAGTTTCAATTGTGAAAAGGCACAACGAAACAAATCTGCCACAAAAGTTCAGAATGCAAACCAAACCAGTTCAGAACAAACATAAACATATCAGGTCATAAGATAAATGAATGCACAAAACCATAGCAGTTCATATCAGTCATCGCGGCTCAGTTAATCAGCATCATGGCCCAGCTCACAGTCACAGCCAAGGGGTAATTGAAACCATCATGAATTAAACAATCGAAACCGAGTTCGTAATCATGTGGACGACAAAGCTGTCATGAACATCAAAGCCATAATAAAAGGCCTGCATCAAAAAAAACCAACGTGAATCCAGATAAAAGCAAATCAAAATCAGCAGCTGAACCAAATGGAATTCATATGTCATTGGAACAGCAGACACAAGGATAAGCTTGCCGCAATTGAAATCCAAGCCAGCACATGTGTTATCACAAATGCGGGAAACCGGGCTCAGTTTAAAAACATCATTGCCCAACAAACAAGTAGCAAAAACCAGCTCAATTCAGAAATGGAAGAGTAAGTGCAGGTCAGAGGATTAAGACCTCCAACAAGTCCATGAGCCATAAATCCATCACCTGAAACCCGAAGAACAAATCAATCTGGATAACCAAGTACACAATAAAACCATATCAGAAATAGTGTAAAGAGGTTCAGATCGAACGCAAAATCGCAACAAGCCTGTTGCAACCCAAAATTTGACCAACAATTATTTATTCACTAAGTGTTTGAAAGGTGATACCTTCATCAGAAAGTTCAAGAGATCCCCAGGGAAGTGGATTGAAACCAGGGTTGTGTGCTTCATAACTTGAGAGTTGTGAGTGTCCCTCAGATGATTCTGAGACTTTGAGAATGAACTTGATGTTTTGGGAAAGCCTATGAGATGTCTTGATAGCCATCATGAAGCCCAGAGAGGTCATTATGCAAGAATTCAGAAGATTCAACCATGAGTGGTAGAATTAGGGTTTTGACTGGGTCAACCCTAGGGTAACTGAAAATTTGGAGAAGGTTGAGACCTAATCCAAGGGCCATGAGATCATGGAATGATGCATAGAGATGTTATAAAGATTATTCCTAGACCAACTCATCATGATTGAGGAGTTTGAGAAGTTTCAAGTCAGGGTTTCCAAGGATTGTCAGTGAAAAACCCTAATTTGATCCCTATCTTCCAGGCAGTTTTAGCTCTAGATGTGATTGATATCTCATCTTCCCCACAACATGAATGTTGTAGGGCTTGTTCTTATCTTTAATTTTAGTGGTGGAAGTCCTTGATAGGAGTTGCAGAGCTCAAGTTATGGTTTTGACAAATTACAGGTCAGCAGAAGTACGTGAATTTGGGTCCTTGAAAGTCACCCAACTTGCAGACAACTTTTGCCCTAGTAGGACGATTCCTATGATCTCTTGATCAACATGAATCTTGGAGGGCATCTTCTTAGATTTAATTTGAGTGGTAGAAGTCCTTGAGAGGATTTGTGGAACTCAACTTATGGTTTGAACAAGACAGGGGTATTTTGGTCATTTGTCAGTTATAGGTCATTTTAGCCAATGCCTAAAACTCCTACTTCCAAGCTTCAAATGGAAAAACTCAAAACATGAAAGTTGTTCAAAATGGCATTTTAAGTCTAGAAAGAAGGTCATGAATTGTTGGAAATGCATGGAGCATGGATATTTTAAAATGGTCAAAATGAACTAAAAAGGGCTTATAAGTTGAAAAAGTTGAATTTGAAAATTGGTTTGGGAGATCTATGAATCCAAAATGGGTCATCCAATATATCATTTTGATTGGAAACATAATTTTAAAAACAATGGTTTAGCCACATTTTTGAGTTTAGGCTTAAAAATTGGAGTTGCTTTGTAAATTTGTTACTTGCACTTTAAGGCATCAAAAGGAAAGATGGGAAAATGCTACATAAAGGTTTGTAAGACCTTATTTTCATGTCATAATACCATATGGGGAGAATTTAAGTAATATTGCATGGTTTATCATGAGATGGCATGAGATTCACTCAAGATGACAAATTCAAAATCTCATTACGTGATACATTCTAGAAACTTCATGGAAGGTTCTACAAACTTCCACACATTTCTATTCTCATCTATATAAGTCCTAGGGTGGCTCCATGCATTGGTTGGTGATTCTTAGAGTTTGCATACCACATTTCCATTCTTTCACTCCAAAATGCATTTCAATCCCAAACTCCATTAAAACTCCATCAATCACTACAATTCTGATCATCATCATCATCCATAATCAACATTGAGTATTTGGCAAGAAAGATTGAAGAGAATTCGTGGCTGGCTCGTGTATTCCAAGTGATCACTCCAACTTGCATGAAGGGTTGGATAGGTTGATTCAAGAAGTGTGAGCACAAACCACTGCAAACAGAAGCACATAGGTCCATTGTAGATCACTTGTAGCAAGTACCAAGGCTTGGATTGGAGAAGAAACACCATAGCCATCATCACTTGCAAGGTATGCGTTTTCTCTTGAATCTCATTATTTATGCATAGTTAAGGTTTGTTGTTAGGGTAAGCATGATAGAGACCAATTAGGGATGAATCTTGGTGAGTATGAGAGCATTCCATGGAAGTTTGTTGTATGGCCGTTTCTGTTTAGGGAGCAAGAACTCATGTCTTAGTGTACTATAATCTTAGTTTTGTAGCTTAGAATAATCACCATGGAGTGTAGACCATTCTAGGTTAGTATCAGCCAAAACCATGATCATGCATAACAGAAGAAAGTAATGGTGTCCAAGACTTCCATCGTGCGTATCTCTTTGTGGAGTGAGTCTTAATGAAATCCATGACCATGGCTGTGTAGAGGGCAATGAGTAGGTCAAGTTTGATGTTTGGATCGTGAGTTTTCATGGAGAGATGAGGGAGCTATGGATGCTGGAAGATTCGTGTGTGGGGCTGCATTCATGAAACCCTAAGTGTCCAAGGTAGAAGACATAATCCTCACCCTTGATTCGTTTTGAAATATTGACTCTTTCCTACCATCCAACGACCCAGATTCGTTCAGAAATGGGAGGGAAATTCAAAGATCAAAACGACGTCGTTTTGATTAATGAGTCCGTGTGGGCTCTGATCCCTTTTCTATGCGCACCCCCCTCATTTCCAGGCCCAACGATTTCAACTATCATTTCTTTCTATTTGCACTCCTTCCACTTATTTCTTTCTATTTCGTATTCACTTTCTTTTTTGTTTCATTCATCTTCAAAAATTCATAACTAAATGGAAAATGCATATTTTTAACTCATTCTTTTTTTAATATTTTCCTTAACATGTCTAGAAAATTAAAAAAATATAAAAATTGCATTTTATATTTTTCTCGCATTTTCCACATATTTTACAAATAAATGCATATTTTGAAGGTTTTATTTCATACATGATCTTGTAGATTTTTGTTCTTACATTTAGAAATAGATTTTTTGCCCATTCTTTTTTGTGGTGATTAATATTGAATTGTAGTATTCCCAGAATTCATTACTAGATTTTTTAGAATAAATTTTGATTAGTTTAGATAATTGAACTTAGGATAGTTTAATTAGGGTTTTTAAGTAGTATACTTGAACTTCAACATTTTATTAGGGTCTTTTTAATTCATTCTTTTTTGTGTAATTAGATATTGAATCATAGTTCCCCATAGGATTTATTTCTAGATTTTTAGATTAAAATTTGATTAGTTTAATTAGGGTAGCATTAGGGTATCCTAATTAGGGTTTAGGTTGTGCATAGGTGAAAGAATTCATTTTCTTTAGATAATTTTGTTTGATTTTTGGGGAGGGGCATATGTGGATATTATGGGTAGATATTGTAGACCCTTGTGAATAATTGTTAGATTTTTCCCCCTTGGTTTAGTATTTTTAGGTATTTTCTGAAGTAGCCTGATGATTTTGTCTGTTATGTGGTTATCTGTTCACCTTTGGGGTTCATTGTGGGGAATTTGTTGTGGGGCTTGTGTTGTCTTGAAGATCTTGTTGGAGAGCATCATGAAGAGAATATTGAAGATCAAGACTCAGAGACCCAGAGCTTGGATTTGTTCCCTGTCTGTGAGGTTTGAGATCCTGAAGTTTGAGGGAAGTTCATGGTACTTTCCTGAGGAAGGCACTATGAATGACTTTCATTCTTTCTTCTCACCTCTTTCTTAAGTATCCAATGATGTTGGAGCCAACTTGTGAGTTTAATTTCTCCTGAGGAGGAATGTAAACTGATCACCTGTTGTTGAGCCACATGGGATACACTTCCTAAGTGGAAGCCTCCTAGTACTTTCCTGAGGAAGGTCCTATGGGTCTATTCACTTAGTTCCATTAGTTTATCTAGGATTTCTCAAGTATCCAATGATGTTGGAGCCAACTTGTGAGTTTAATTTCTCCTGAGGAGGAATGTAAACTGATCACAGTTGTTGAGCCACATAGGATACAACTTCTAAGTGGAAGCCTCCTAGCACTTTCCTGAGGAAGGTCCTATGAGTCTATTCACTTAGTTCCACTAGTTCAGATAGGATTTCCTAAATATCAAGTGATGTTGGAGCCTGCTTGTGAGTTTAATTTCTCCAGAGGAGGAATGTAAACTGATCACAGTGGTTGAGCCACATAGGATATAACTCCTGAGTATACACCTCCTAGTGCTTTCCTGAGGAAGATACTATGAGTCTGCTTACTTAGCTCCCTTTCTTTGGTAAGCTTGTTCTGAAGCTTGAAGACTGGGATTGTTTTCTTTTGGTTAGGTTTTGCTTTAGGGCTTTGCTTAGATTTGATTCAGGTTCTGTGTTAGGGTCAGGATTAGAGAGTAGATTCTTTCTTTCTCAAGCTTGTGTTTTGTTTGCCTGATGGCACTTCATTTCCTTTATCTGGTTATTGCTTGATAGCATGTTGCTTATCTTCAGTATGATTACTGTTATTTCATGACTGGCTTGAGGTCGAGACGAGCTTGTGGAGGCTGAAGCCCCACACACATTTCCTCCCTCACTTGCATTGCATGCATTCTACTGTTAAAGCTGATGCTTTTGTCTGTTTTGGTGTATCATTGACATGATCCCTTAGGACTCTCATTTCTTCTGATGAAGATTTGATGATAGACTTTTAGGTTGAAACCTATGCATGACAACATCTAGGAGTTCCCTGTTCAAATCTCAACCATAGGATGAATCCATGGCATGACAACAGTAGGACTTGGTAGTCTCCCTTCTAGTTGGGCCTGTTCTCTTCTCATCTCGAAGCAGTTTAAGATACAGTAATCATGAATGATTTCTTTCGTACGTTACGAGCCTTAAGCCATCTGAGGATGGATGTTTAGTATGGTACCCTTTGGGTGACATGCGACGCATTCACTCTCAGGTCATAGTCTCTAGTGCGGTTGAAATCGCAAACACAATAAAAAACACTTCTTGCAGGAGATAACCCGTAGTTTCCCGAACTACGTTTGCTCTGATCTTTCATACCAGATGAAAGTACGTAGGCATAGGATGCGACATCCTAGCGAGCAACCTTCCCCACCTTCACCCATAGTTAGGTGAACTACGTTGACTCTGATTTCTCGTTCCAGACGGGAATACGTAGGCATAAAGCGCGACGCTTTGCCGAGTCATTTTTATTTTCTTTTTCAGCCAGCCTTGATAGGTAGATAGAATAAAACCAACCCGTCCAAGTAAACAAACAAGCGAGGATCCCGTCGAGTACGACGGACGTGAGGGGTGCTAATACCTTCCCCTTGCGTAACCGACTCCCGAACCCAGACAATGGTTGCGATGACCTTGTCTTACCCCTTTTTCGTCAGGTTTTTCCGATCGTTTCCTTTCCCGCTCTGAGGGATAAATAACGAAAGGTGGCGACTCTTCTGTCATGTCGGCACCTTATTTTCGCGCAAGCGACAGCTGGCGACTCTGCTGGGGACCGAACCCAGAGTCTCTGGTTCTCCGGTTCCCTATGAGAGTCAATCCTATCGTTTGTGTGTTTGCTTGTTGGGTTGCGTTTATTTATCGCATTTTTACTTCCCGCATTTTATTTCCAGTTTGATATGATTATCTGTGCTGCTGTGGGAGAGGGATGTTACTGTGAGTGAAAAGCCGGACCTGGGCTTGAGTACACACCTAGATATAGTTGCGGAGAAGTAGTAGACGAACCTGTCTGCTGAGCAGGCACAGTTCCCTACGAAAATCTGCGCTCAGACGAGATTCTTGCAGAGGTGCTCCTTTCCGGTCCTGAGGATCTGAGGGGAGTCCAGACGTGAGGATTGTCGACTCTGGGGACCGATCATTTGGAAGTCAGCTAAGAGAGGCCTCTTCATGACTTGATGATGCCACTCCTTCTGGGAATCGTATCGTCGCTCATGAAAGTCTGTGACGCTGACGACCGCATAGGATGTCGTACCTTTGTCTGTGGATTAGGTCCATACCTGTGAGTGGGGTTGGGATATTGCAGGAAACTTATACCTTCAGACTACCTGGTTTTCTTGACAGTGAATCAGTTATGTTGGTATCACGGTTCTCGGTGGCAGATTTGACTGTTCTTGACAGAGCGAGGGTTTGATCAGAGGATTTTATCATCGGGTGTTTGTCTGTTCTTGATAGAGCAGGCTTTGATCAGTGTATTATCGTCAGTGGTTTGTTCTGGACGGAGCAGATTTTGAGTGGGGTCTGAAGATCTCATTGGCAGTTGTTGTTTGTTCTTGATAGGGCAGATTCTGAGTGGGGTCTGAGGATCTCATCAGCAGCTGTGTGTTTGTTCCGGATAGGGCAGATTTTTGATTTGGGGGTCTGAAGACTCCATCAACAGATATTCCTTGATATTGCACCCGGGGTCCTTATTATCAGTCACTTATTCTTGTTAGAGCAGGATTTTGATCTCGATCCTATCAGATGGTTATTCTCAGCAGATCAGATCAGTGGGTTTATACCGGGGTTTCCTTCTCATCAGTGACTGTTGATACCGAATCCCCACAGCAGCCACCTGGATATATTGTTGCATACCTGCATTTTGCATTAGTTTGCATAATCATTCGCATTCCATTGGCGTGTGTCTGTGACAGGTACCGTTTCCCCGATCCAGGATCTCTCGCCTCTTATTGTGTTACTACAGCCTCTCTCAGAAAGACTATTGCGTACGAGTTCTCGATCCCTGATGTGTCGGAGTTGGCTATCACCAATGCTATAGGCTTCCTGTGTATATGTGAGATTGTTGTTTCCATGATTGGGCCCAGATTCCCCTCCTTATTATTGTCAGCACCGGTACTAAGGCGCCAGGATCGGGGAAATCTCTCAAGCACACAGACACACGCATACATCTGCATAAAGCATTTTGCATGACATACATTTTGTTGCCTTTCCTAACCTTTAATGTTGACAGGTTTTTCAGGTACACAGGTTCCGAGCTGCTTTCGATCTCCAGGATTGATCAAAGACTCATCCACCGCTACTCAACTCGCGCTAATCAGACAAGGATAATGGACCAGGTACAGTCAGATGTTCAAGAGCTTCGTGAACGGATGGACCGTTTTATGGAGCTGATGCAAGTAGTTGCGAATGGGCAAGACCAGCTTCGTACTTTGGTTCAACCTCTCATCTCCAGGGTTGACAGTAATGGAATACTTCACGGCGGGGCCGTGCCCACTCCTCCTCCAGGGGATACTCCACAGAACGTTGTTCCTGCTGCCGGGGGCAACGGCAGTGCTAACGACAATCTGATGACTAATATCGGGCTCAACGCGGCTGGCGTCGGCAATGGTAGCTTGGGGGCCAATGTTAACATAGGGCCGGTCAACGGCAATGCTGGTGCAGGAAATCTGTTGGTGCCTCAACCGTGGCTGGAGGACCATCAGGATGACATATTTTCTCAGAGAGGTGTAGAAGCAGAGTTGAATGCTGAAGCTCGACTCAGGTTCAAGGCGCTGGAAGACAAGATGAGAAACATAGAAAATCAGAACACATTGGGCGTTGACATGTCCAACCTCGGGTTGATTGCTGACTTTAAAGTACCTCACAAATTCAAGGTGCCTACCTTCGAGAAGTATAAGGGTACTAATTGCCCCCGTGTTCACCTCCGATCTTATTATAGAAAGATGTCCGCCTATTCTGACAATGAGAAGCTGCTGATGCACTTCTTTCAGGATAGTCTTTCTGGTCCATCGCTCGAATGGTATATGGGTTTGGAGCCCGCTACTGTGCGCACCTGGAAAGATCTTGCAGAAGCGTTTGTCCTCCACTATCAATATAATAGCGACTTGGCTCCCAACCGAGTTCAGCTTCAGAATCTCTCACAGCGGAACAATGAAAGCTTCAAAGAGTACGCCCAACGGTGGCGTGAATTGGCCGCTCGGGTTCAACCGCCGATGGTTGAGCGTGAGCTGGTGCAAATGTTCGTGGCTACCCTTCCTGGAATCTATTATGAAAAGCTGGTCAGTGGCATGTCTGGAACATTTTCGGCTCTTATCACTTTGGGCGAGCATGTTGAGAACGGTATAAAGATTGGAAAAATTCAGGGCGAATCATCCTCAGTTGGAGGGGCTAGCAAGAAACCCTATACTGGCAAGCGTCGAGAGGGAGACGCCAGTGCTGTCACTAATGCTTGGAGAAAGGGCAAGGGCCCTCAGCCTCAGATTGCTAGCATAAATATCCCAGCTGCCCCACCGCAGCAGCAGCAGCCTCACCAGCAGAATCAGCAGGGGTATAAAAGATATCAGAATCGGGCTCCTATGACAAGTCGTCAGTTTGAAACTCCACCTATGTCGTATGCACAGCTTCTGCAAACGTTGCTTCAGCTCCAATTAATTCAGAAGAGGACGTTGGCTCCCTTAACAGGGGCACTACCACCGGGGTATGATGCCAATGCTACTTGTGAGTTCCATACTGGGGCACCTGGCCATACGATTGAGAATTGTAAGGCTTTTAAGCACAAAGTCCAGGACTTGGTGGACGCCAAGGTTATCAACTTTTCTGACAACGTGCCCAACGTCACCAAAAACCCGATGCCTCATCATAAGGGGGGCGGAGTGAATGCTGTTATCACTGAGGAGAGTTCGGACTTGCTGACTGATGTCAAAGATTTGAAGACGCCGCTGAGTTTTGTCAAGGCTAAGTTGCTGAAGAAGGGCTTCTTTCCTGGATGTGGAGAGTTATGTATGGCTTGTGCTACACTTCCTGACGGGTGTGAGCAGCTGATCGAAGGTATCCAAAGTCTGATGTCCGAGGGTATTTTGCAATTCAGCCGGAGCGTCGAGAGTGCATCAGGGGAGGTCGTGCTAAAGCAGGCAGACGAAGTTGCTACCATTACTATTCCTCGTCACCATATCACTATTTTTGCGCCTCGTCCGCCTACTATCACCATCACCAGGGCCGGACCAATCCCATTCGAGAGTACCAATGTCGTTCCATGGTATTATGGCGCCGAAGTTTATTGTAATGGTCAGAAGATAGAGCTAGAGCCACTCGGATCAACTGTGCAGAATCTTACCGAAGTCAGTGGTATCACTAGAAGCGGAAGAGTGTTCGCACCAGCAGAGGTTGCAGCAGAGAAAGTGGTCCGAGCTGACGCTATGGATAAGGGTAAAGGTAAAGCTGTTGAAGAGGTCCCTGCAGGGGCGGAAAAAGATTTGCTAGTTAAAGATGCTGAAGAGTTCATGCGACTGATCAAGAAGAGTGACTACAAAATTGTAGATCATCTTCATCAGACTCCGTCAAAGATCTCGATTCTTAACTTGTTGTTGTGCTCTGAGGCGCACCGCAATGCATTACTGAAGGTATTGAATGCTGCATATGTGCCGCAGGAGATATCAGTAAATCAGCTCGAGGAAGTGGTAGCCCATGTCAATGCTGGTAATGGGCTGGGATTTACAGATCTGGAGCTGACTCCTAAGGGAAGAGATCACAATAGCGCCTTGCACGTCTCAATAGAGTGCAGAGGCACGATTATGTCACATGTCCTCGTGGATACGGGTTCCTCGCTTAACGTGCTTCCGAAAAAGGCACTGATGAAGTTGGATACCCGTGGACTGCTTTGCACGCCCAGTGATCTGGTCGTGAAAGCCTTTGATGGGACCAAGCGCCACGTCTTCGGAGAGTTGACCCTGCCAATTCAAGTTGGTCCAGAGACGTTCAATACGGTTTTCTATATCATGGATATCATGCCCGCCTATAGTTGCCTTTTAGGTCGGCCATGGATCCATTCTGCTGGTGCCGTGACGTCCACGCTGCATCAAAAGCTTAAATATGCTGTCGGGGGCAGCATAGTGACCGTCTGTGGTGAAGAGGACATCATGGTGAGCCACCTGTCGTCCTTTAAATATGTTGAAATGGATGGCGAGATCCATGAAACACTTTGCCAAGCATTTGAAACCGTCAGGGTGAAGGAGGTAGCTCCTATCGTCGCAGAGAAGCAAGAGATGAGTCTCTCCTCGTTTAAGGAAGCTCAAGCCGCTGTCGAAGCCGGTTCCACCCCAGGCTGGGGGCATGTCTTGGATATACCAATCAAGCAGGATAAGTTTGGATTGGGGTATTCTCCTGAAGCTGAAGCTTCATCTTCTTCTGGAAGCTCGTCTCGTGGGAAAGGGCCGATCCTATTCACCAAGGGGGGAGTAATTTTCGAGAGTATCAACGCTGCGTCGGAGGACAGCGGGGACAGTGATTGCGATCTTGACGCCTGGATTCAACCGAGCAAGCCGGGCGAGCGCCTCCACAATTGGACCATCAAGGAGATTATCAAGCTGACGAGTGAAGAGTAATGATTTGCTTTTTACAATCTTTGTACAGCCCTATGTCCTGCCCGGGGCATAGTGGTTTTACTGTCAGGGCCTTGTTGGATTATGTGTATGCATTTTGTTAATAAATAAAAGGCGTTTTCTTCGTAATCAAGTATTGTGTTCTCTGTTATTCCTATTTTATGTTTATTTCGAAAAACAGAAAAATGGCAACGAGGTTTGTGCTAACCTGCATATTCTTGCTTTAAACTTAACCCTTGTTATTGCAGGATCCACGTAACAGACAACATCGACTCTGGACCCTCTACGGCTCACTACGACTTTGATTGCCCGATCTATCAAGCCGAGGATGAGATTGATGAAGACGAAGACCTTCCGGAAGAGTTGGCCCGTTTGTTGAGACAAGAAGAGAAGGTTATCCTGCCTCACGAGGAGGATATTGAGATTATAAATCTGGGTTCTGAGGAGCTCGTCAGAAATGTCAGAGTAGGGGCTGCGCTGCAGAATGGTGTCAAGCATAGACTGGTCGAGATGCTTCGAGAGTATAGTGACGTCTTTGCTTGGTCATATGAAGATATGCCCGGACTCGACACTGATATCGTGGTTCATCGCTTGCCGTTGCGAGAAGATTGCCCTCCAGTCAAGCAGAAGCTTAGGAGGACGAGACCAGACATGGCTGTAAAAATCAAAGAAGAGGTCCAGAAGCAGTTGGACGCGGGATTTCTAGCCGTTACCACTTACCCACCGTGGGTCGCAAACATAGTGCCTGTACCGAAGAAGGACGGTAAGGTACGCATGTGTGTCGATTATCGGGATTTGAATAGGGCGAGCCCTAAGGATGATTTCCCGTTGCCTCATATCGATGTGTTGGTCGACAATACAACCCAGTTTTCCGTGTTTTCGTTCATGGATGGCTTCTCCGGTTACAATCAGATTAAGATGGCACCGGAGGACATGGAGAAAACGACGTTCATTACCCCCTGGGGCACATTTTGCTACAAGGTAATGCCCTTCGGTCTGAAGAACGCAGGGGCCACTTACCAGCGAGCAATGGTAACTTTGTTTCATGACATGATTCATCATGAGATCGAGGT